>KZ308858.1:180587-215986 GCA_000376725.2 Ladona fulva | reverse complement strand
TTCTTCACTGGGCCCCTTTTGTAATTTTTTATTTAAGGTAGTTATTTTTAGGTTAAGAATAAAACAGTATATACATTTACTAAATGCTATTTCGAATCACATTGCTTTAACTTCTTTTTTTTAATTAAAAATACATCAATCATTTTACTCATTTTTCTCCTTAACAGCAAATTACTCTTTCAGTAATATAATTTATTTAGTGGAAAAATGCATCATTATTTAAGGAAGGCATTCTTTGACAAATAGTCAAGTTGTGGATCATTCTCTTCTACTAAACTTTTTAGAAGATTAATCATCTTGAAATTTCTGTTGTTATTCTTTTTGTATGCCTTCTAAATGTAGTCATAATGCACGTTACATTTATGTTCTCTCATGCATGGTTTTTTATTACTTCTTGTATAACAAGGTTGATTTATTTCATCTATGTATAAGCTATATAAGAGTAGACTTTAGAAAACATTTAAGGCTAAAAATATGATTCTATAATATTTCTTGTCCTGTTGTTCAGTGATACATTTCGTTGTGTACTGCTCATGTTCATGCTCATCCCTTTAAATTATATAAAGTTATTTTGAAAAATTGAAATGTTTTCCGTTTTTATTGTATCGAAAAATTACCGTGTTTGACTACATATAAAATGCACCACAGTAAATATAAAAATTTATATAATGGCTAAGGATGTTGTAAACCCAGCTAATAAAACGAATTATATATGGTTGTATATTAAGCCTTTGATTATTTGCCCTTGTTATTCGAATTAGGATGTTCCCGCAATAGTTTTGCCAACCTGCAAAATTAAAACATGATTTTTAAGTGAATGGCGGCTGTTCTTTCCGGTAAATGGTGTACAAATATTTTTTTTGCATTGCTTGATTTTATAGGCAAGATGTTTCTTCTTAAATAAATTGCCATGAGTAGCGGAACGGTGAATAAAACTCACAAATGTTTTTATTGACAAGATGGTAGCCTTCCGTCGCTTATTGAATATCGTCTGTGTTCTTGGTTTATGCTCGTGTCCTCTAATAAGTTATTTATCTCAACTTTCTCGGTCAACTTTGTAATTTTTAGAGTCTAACATTCAATTTTTTATGAATCAATCTATCTTTCTCTAAGTTGTACGGTTTTAAGTTTAATCCTTTTTGACGTGTTGAAATAAATTGGAGCTTACAGATGGTTTTGACAGCGTTACGTTTAATAACTGGGTTTATAGATGCATGTAGCGTATTGAAATGTAGGCCACCCAATATTCGGAACTATTCTACTTCTTCGGAAACAATCAAGGCAGTTTCCTCGTACATTCGTGATAAATGCGAGAGTATAGTAGTCATGGCAGGGGCTGGATTAAGTACTCCGAGTGGTATTCCAGATTTCAGGTTAGCTCCCATCCAGAAAATTTTAATTCATTAGGAGGGAACTTATTACATGCATGAATGATAAGAGTATATTGAGTATAATGTATGCCCCAATGTGGGTAGGATTGGATGACCAAATAGCTAGGATGAAGAGCACTCAAAACGTCAATGAAAATCAAAGCATTCAGTATTATTTCCCATGGAAAATCGATTAAAAGCATTCATATAAGGAAAGACTTTTGTCTCAAAATTTACGAGTATATTTCTTTTATAAGGACCAAAACCAATAATGATTGGTTGGTAATTGAAGCATGGGAAGATTTGTCATTATAGTTACACATTACAAGGCAGTTTAGATTTCCAACTATGTGTACTGCCTAATTAATTGGCTTTCGCATTTTTATTGATGACAACTGTCTTATGCTATCAAAGATGTTGGTGTATGACAGCTTTTTGGATGTTGTAACTTGATTTTTTGTGTATAGGACCATTTAAAAAGAAGCATTATCAATAGGAAAAATTCTACTGTTGCTTGGGTATATTTTACATCTAATGTAATTTGATCACAAAATAAAGTGGCGAAAAAAGCCTTACTGGTAAAGCTGTTCATAGTTTAATATTTGAAGGATTACATAAAGGACTCCAAGTGGTGTAATTTTCTGAGTGACGATTCGCATGGAGTAATATGAAAGCTCATCAAATTGCTATGTTGTTGAGCAAAAAATTTGATTGCTTGCAGAAATGAATGAAAATGCAAATAAGATACACATTTTAAAATTCTTTCAATCTTAATTGAGCCATTATTACCATAGTTTAAATGATAGGAAGTGATTATTGTCTTATATGTTTATATTGAGTTGGTTCATCTGATAAATATTTAAAGTAATGTTTTAAAAATTGGTGTTTATTTTACAGATCCCCAGGAACTGGTCTTTATCATAATCTTCAGAAATATAATCTTCCCTACCCGGAGGCTATATTTGATATTCAATATTTTGTGAATAATCCAATGCCATTCATTACCTTGGCACAAGAACTATATCCTGGTCAGAAATATCGTCCTAACTTGGCTCACTATTTTGTAAGACTGCTGCATGAAAAAGGAAAGCTTCTGAGGATGTACACTCAAAACATCGATGGTCTTGAAAGATGTAAGAATTTGGGTTAAATTAATTTTATAAAATCGTGTTTTACAGCATTGCAGGCATTCAGTAAAAAGAAGTATCTATGGTAGAAGGTTGAATACAGTCCTTGTTGGAACAACTTGAAAGCTTGGTTTCATTGCATTGCAAAACTTTGTAGAGATAAAAATATCAGGTTTAATTACCTGATATTTAAAGTTATGCAGTTTGACAAAGTTATGGCTACCTTCATTTTTTATGGCTGGTTCTCAAGGATCTTCGTGCTTTCTTTCCATTGATCTTCTTGTAATAGATCAAAATTCAATATACTTATATTTTGTTTCTGTTTATAACTCTTCTTACATTCATAGCATTCTTCTCACTCTTAGAAGCAAATGTGATGGTGCTATTTCATACTTTATAGATGGATCGAAAATGTTTGACATAATTTTGTGGGAATTAGTTTGAAAACAACCTATCATTTTATATTAAAGGGCCTTAACATATTCTTCACTGGGCCCCTTTTGTAATTTTTTATTTAAGGTAGTTATTTTTAGGTTAAGAATAAAACAGTATATACATTTACTAAATGCTATTTCGAATCACATTGCTTTAACTTCTTTTTTTTAATTAAAAATACATCAATCATTTTACTCATTTTTCTCCTTAACAGCAAATTACTCTTTCAGTAATATAATTTATTTAGTGGAAAAATGCATCATTATTTAAGGAAGGCATTCTTTGACAAATAGTCAAGTTGTGGATCATTCTCTTCTACTAAACTTTTTAGAAGATTAATCATCTTGAAATTTCTGTTGTTATTCTTTTTGTATGCCTTCTAAATGTAGTCATAATGCACGTTACATTTATGTTCTCTCATGCATGGTTTTTTATTACTTCTTGTATAACAAGGTTGATTTATTTCATCTATGTATAAGCTATATAAGAGTAGACTTTAGAAAACATTTAAGGCTAAAAATATGATTCTATAATATTTCTTGTCCTGTTGTTCAGTGATACATTTCGTTGTGTACTGCTCATGTTCATGCTCATCCCTTTAAATTATATAAAGTTATTTTGAAAAATTGAAATGTTTTCCGTTTTTATTGTATCGAAAAATTACCGTGTTTGACTACATATAAAATGCACCACCGTTTAAGATGCACCCCTTTTGCCTTGCCATTCTGCAGAAAATGAAGAATTTTTAACTACATTTTTGGATACATCTGCCAGTTTGTGTTGATTAATATTAGGTATTTATGAACAAGGTGGTAGGTGTATCAAATGAAATGTTTGATACTTGTTTCATGTCCAGACCAAATCAAACAAAGTACCAGGCTTTGTGGAGTTATTTGGAACTAAATAGTATTTGATGGAATGACACCATTAAAAATAAGCAATGGAAGAGAAGGAGAGAGGATGGTGTTAACATTTGAAATGGAAATTGAGGACGTAGGCTAACTATGAGGGTAAAAGATTTTCTTTATTCCCTGTGTAATTAAATTTATATTTTATTCATCGTTTAAGATAATAATAACCTGAATTATTTATTCTCATATAATAATAGTTTATTTAAATTAATTGCCATGAAATATACTGAATATACTTGAGATTTTCTATTTTAAATTAGCTAATGTATATAAAGGGAAGATATAATGCAATACATAGTATAGTATGATTTATAAATAAGGTTTTGTGGCAGTATTTTCACCTAAGATTAAGGAGATAAGATAAGGAGATGCAGAAGTTTTGAATGTTGTTGTAGAATAAGTAAGAAAATGTTTTAAAGGGTGGTGTAACATTGTTTGCAGTTAATTATTTTAGTTATTAAATATTATTCTTGAACTCATCTTTGTGTAAGGAGCTGATAGTCAGTAATTAATTTTACTCTTTCTTTTGGCTTCTTTTATTTGAATTCAAGCTTCTTAGTCTTATATAAGGCACTAGAACGCTACCCAAGTTGATCCATCTATTCTAATTTTTTAACCCTGTTGGTGAACTGTTATCTTTCCTTTTGTAAACCCTATTAATTTAGCTTTACTGACATCTACATGCATGTCATATTTCTTTATTTTAACATTGTTCACTTATCATAATTCATAATTCACTTTTGGCATCGTGCAAGACCTTATTGTGCTCTGCATATCTCACTAATTTTACTTCTTCCCTGCATTCTGTCACTCCTTTACTGGTTCTTTCCCTAGCTTTACTCACAATTTTCTCTGCATTTATAGGGAGAATGAAGAGATAAAGGACAGCCTTGTCGTATGCTCCTTCCTAGCACTGCTTAGTCATAAAATAGGGTATATTTTATCTTTTGCTTTTACTGTGGTGATTAGACTATTTTTCTAGAAATCTTTAGCCAAGCACGACTATTTCTTTTTCAAAAGTGAGTAGAGAAAATGGATAGAATGAGTAGTTTTATTTGTATCTCTTTTTCTCATACACAGTGTTGTTGAGTATAATTGTGCACAGATTGAAACTGTAAATTTTGGTAAACTTTGTTTTATTCCTCATTTTAATTTTTTATCGATGTAGTTGTTTCTTCTTATCCTTTGATTCTACAATATGTTACATAATTAATTTAAAAATTAAGGTTAAGGTTACCTGGAAGTGGTAATTTCTTCTAGTCATGGCTTGCAGTTGCTGGCGTTTATCTTTTCCTAATTTATTGTTTAATAACTGAATTAATTATTCATTCTAGATCATTGTATTTGTATGTCTGAGTAAATTCCTTAATTTATTTCCTTCAATGTCTAATAATGTCGTACGTTTCTGTATATCAAATTCTCTGATATTACATGAAAAGGATGTAAGGTGATTTGCACAATATGTTAATCTCTAATAAACTCATTGCATGCACCTAGGAAATATCCCTATGAAAACAGATGTTTAAACTTTGACAAGACCTGGACTTTAACTTTGATCTTCCTTTTGGTGGCTTCCCTAACAAAATATTCTATCCCTCATATCTCATAGATGTCCAGTTTTACTTGTGAAGATGGAGCAGCATAGCACTAATAATGAATTTTTCTTTGCAGATTATTATGAAGTTACAATAAATTATGAATTATAACAGTAAGGTGTGTCTTACTTATTGAAAGTCTATCCCTATGCTTGTTAATATTGTGGATTAAAGAAAATAAAATCTTCAGGTTTATTTGTGTTGAAATGTAGGTTATTTTCTATGAATTCACCAGGATGATGTATTCAGCTAAGGAAAATTAGCTGTGATTGATCTGTCAGTATTTATTGAGATAAATTTTGGTGATCTACTTTTGATTCTTCTTACTCCCCTTACCTTTCTGTTATGAAGTTAAAAAAAATTATAATACAGCTTGATTAATGAAAATTTGATCTATTGCATATTTGATGATTGGAATTTTTGGATTCATCTAATACTGTGAATTAGGTAGTAATTTTGGATTGAAGATATGTTTCTTTGTCTCTACTTGCAGTAAGTGGAATACCTGGAGATAAACTAATTGAGGCTCATGGTACATTCCATTCTGCATCTTGTATTGTGTGTGGTGATGAGCATGATCCTGAAATTGTGAAGCAGACAATTCTTTCTGGAAAAGTTCATCTTTGTCATTGTAAGGTCTGTTTTCATAAAATTTGAAGTTTCTGTTTCTCTGGATGTTCTTTCATAGACTTGTGCAAATTTAAGATACAAATTTTAGATTACTAAGAAGAACTTTGTTTTTCCAAAATTCTAGGGTTATGTTAAACCTGACATTGTATTTTTTGGAGAACAACTGCCTGCCAAATTTTGGCTTCATAATTTAGATACTGCTGATACTGATCTCTTGATAGTTCTTGGTACATCTTTAGAGGTAAGTTGGGTGCCATTATCAATTGTTAAAATATTTGATCCTAAATAGTCTTGCCTTAAGATTGGCATACTCATAGTTATTACTACTAATATTTGACAAACCCAGATGTAATTCATTAATTGATTCATTGATCATCATTTTTAGGTTCAGCCATTTGCTTCAATATGTGATGCAGTCCCAAGAAATACTCCTCGACTTTTAATCAATAGGGAATTAGTTGGGTCATTTGGCTATAGAGATTTTGATAACATGCTTGTAGGTGATATAATAGAAAGTATCAGAAATTTGGCCAAGGATATTGGATGGGAGGAGGAACTTTCAAAATTGTATGAAACATGTGAAAAAAGGTCAACATGAAGATGTGGTCTAGAGTAGAAGCAGTATTTTTGTACAGAATAAAGTTTATTTAGGTATTTAAGTTTTATTTGCTTGAAAACTTCTATGGATACCTTGCTTAGAATGGGAATAGCCCTTGCCTTATTGATTATGTCCCTAAATCCAAGAAGTAGTAAAAAATAATTTGAAATCCAGTGTGTATTGATAGTGAAGAATTTGATTTGTAGTACAAGAATTGATATTGTTTTCAATGAGTTAATGGTTTTGTGACCCATGAACAATCTTTTTCCAAAGTTTAATTGATATATATATATATATATATATATATCATCATCATCATCATCAGCCATTTTCAATCCGACGTCGGATGTAGGCCTCTCCAAGCGCTTTCCAATTCTCTCTATTCTGAGCTTCTCGTTGCCATGTTACCCCTAAATACTGAATGATGTCTTCTCTGTTCCATCCCCTTGGTCTTCTTCTTGGTCTCTTCACGTCTCTTGGTATCCAGTTCAGAACTGCTGATGTCCATCGGTTGTCGTTTCTCCTTGCAACATGGCCTGCCCACATCCATTTCAGTGATCTTACCTTATCTATGATGTCTGTCACTCCTGTTATCTTCCTAACCCAGGTGTTGCGTTTCCTGTCTCTTCTTGTGATTCCAAGCATACATCGTTCCATACTTCTTTGTGTAGTCTGAAGTCGCTGGGTTATTGCTGCGTTTAACACCCATGTTTCACTTCCATATGTCAAAACTGGTAGAATGCATTGGTTGAAGACCTTTCTCTTCAAGACCATTGGCATTTTCGACTTCAGAATATGGGCGTTTCTTCCGAAGGCACTCCAGCCTAGTTTCATTCTTCGATTCACTTCATTAATCCTGTTTTTCTCTCCTGTCGTAACCAGTTGTCCCAGGTAAGTGTACTCTGAACAAACATCAATGGGTACCTCTTGTAGTAGGATTGGTACTTGTGCTGCAAAAGAATTATACATTACCTTAGTTTTCGATAAGTTTATCCTGAGTCCTATTTTCTGCCCAGCCGCGTTCAGTTCTTGAAGTCTTGATGCTAGATCTTCACCGTTGGTTGCGAAGAGTACTATATCATCTGCGAAACGCAAATGACTGATGTGCTCTCCATTGATCCGTAGGCCTCTTTCCTCCCAGTCTAAGGTTTTAAAGACTTCTTCCAGAACGGCTGTAAAAAGAATTGGTGAAAGGCAGTCGCCTTGTCTCACTCCCTTCTCAATCCGGAATTCCTCTGTTTCTTCATGCAGCATTACAGAGGCTGTGGCGTCCTTGTAGATGCTGCGTAGAAGTTGGATGTACTTTGTATCTATCCCTTGTTTCCCCAGTGCCTCCAGTGTGGAGGAGGTACTTACCGAGTCAAAGGCCTGGGCATAATCCACGAAGCAGAGTACTAGTGGCATCTCGTATTCGTTCATTTTGCTGATAATTTCTTGCAGCGTGTGGATGTGGTCCATAGTGCTGAATCCCTTGCGAAATCCAGCTTGTTCTCTGGGCTGGGCAGCTGCCAGGGACGTCTTCAGACGTGCAGCTATTACTCTCATGAACGTTTTGTAAATAACAGGAAGGAGGCTGATGGGGCGGTAGTTCTTCAAATCTTCCTTGCTTCCTTTCTTGTGCAAAAGGACAATCTTTGCATGGTTCCATTCCTTCGGAATTCTCCCTTGTCTAAGGCAATTAGTGAATAACTGCGCTAGGACAGGAGAAATTTCTGTAACACCAAGTTTCAGATATTCTGCTAAAACTCCATCAGCTCCTCCTGCCTTTCCATTCTTCATCTTCTTGATGGCCTCTGTTACTTCTTCTGGGAGAATAGAGGGGGGATTTTCTGAGTTTTGTGTTTCTTCTTGGTTTTCCTCTTCAACATTTTCTGTCTTCTTGTATAAGTTGGTGAAGTATTCGGTTACTGTCCTCAGTATTGCTTGTCTATTGGAAGTTGTTGTGCCATCTTCTTTCTGGACGACCAAGATTTGTTTCTTTCCCATTGCTAGGCGTCGTCTGACCCTCTTCATACTCTTGTTGTTCTCTATAGCTTCTTGTACAATTCTTTCGTTAAAATTCCTTACATCTTCCTTCATCGCCACTCTGATAGACTTGCATAGCTCGACATATTCGATATTTTCCTTTGGCAAGTCTGAGTGCTTCAGTTGCTTTCGCTGTTTCATCATTTTCCTGGTTCTGTCGCTGAACTTCTTATCCTTTGGTCTTTTTGGTGTACTTGCTACTTCTTCTGCCGCTGCTTTCACGACTTCCATGACTTTGGCTTCCAGTTCTACTTCTTGAAGTGCTGAAAACCTATTTCTAAGTTCCAGCTGGAACTCTTTCCTATTTTCTTCTAATTTTCTAATACTTACCTCCTGTTTCCTGCTTGAGACCAACTTCTTTCTCTCCATTCTGACGTTAATATTCATTCAATGAATGGTGCAGCATGATAATAGAGGCCTGTTTCATCAGCGTTGTAAATGTTATCTGCACAGAATTTTTTTAAAAAGTAGGAATTTTAGTACTTTGCCATACTTCAGCGCTGATACTATCTGCACTTCCCTTTTAACTGTGCACTTTTAAAAATTTAATATTGTATCTTGATTTCCATCGTCACAACCAACCATCAGTTGCTTTAAAATTGCTGTCCCAGCTTTTTAGCGATCTTCTCTGATTTCTCCTTCAACACTGGACTGCTGATATTTATGCCTTGCCCACTAACCATGGAAAACCACTGATTTAATGCTTCTTCTACTTCTGAGTCCTTCCCCTTAAAACGGTGGCCCAATTAAGCAGAATTGACTGTATTTGGCAATTCTATTGTCTAGGAGGTTGACTATGATGATGAGATACCCTGGTATATATTGAGAAATTTATCTACAGGTATGTTTATAATTCTCATATTAGCAGAACAATGTATGTACCAGTAGTGGTAGTATATTGACAATGGATTACTGGGTTGCAAGTTAGTCTCTGATGAGAAAATATTTTCATGTAGAGTGTTGAATCTGTGTACTCAATTAAATCAAGAAACAGTTTTGCTAATCATGATCTGGCTTGAATGCTTAAAATTGACTGGTTAGTTATCCTTCATTGTCAGCATGGAATTCTATGAGTGACATAAGGAGTAAGAGGTATGTGAGAAAGGACGAATTGATTGCTGTGGATCCATATGAAAGTGAGAGGCTGCAGAATAATGTTGGTCATATGTTATGCTTATTTAAGTCGTGAGACTGTAATTTATTCTAGTCTATCTTTGGATAAAAGTAAAGAAGGTATATAAGAAGAGAGAATATATAAAATTCAAGGATAAAAGTGGAGAAATTACTGGAAGAAGGGGTGAAAATGATATGGATATGGTGGAATGAAAATTAAAGAAGATAAAGATTTAGTTAAAAAAGGTTATAAATAATGGAAATGAGGAGAATGCTTAGGCATTTTGAATGATCTGTATTGGACATCTGTGGAACAACTGTGGCTGGAAGTGTAAAGAAGGATGCACAGTTGAATGAGGAAATGTGTGGATGATTACTGTCAAGAATGAGGACCAAAGAATAAATGCTAATAATATAATAAATAATGTTAAAATTGAAGTTAAGCAAGGGCTGTTTAGGATGAAGGTTTACTTTAATGGAAACATGATTTAAGTAAAAAATTAAAAGTGAATGAAAAAGGTGAAAGGAAGGAGTAATCAAAGCATAAATTGAGTATATAGTCATTAATTACCATTACCAATGAACTCATTTGTTTACTCAAGGGTTTTGTAAGTGAAGAAGTCTGAGATGGAGAGTGCCGTCAGAGTTCTGCGTGCCAAAAAATTCACTTTGCCACTAATGCCACTTTGGCAGTAATGCCACTTTGGGCATGCATACCATAGGTTTGTCACAGCTGCCTTAAGTCTAGGAAATTACTCTCACAAGGAGGTGGCTGGTGTTCGTAATCTTTTTATATTCAATTCCTGTTTCATTATGTTACATAGAAAATCATGTTTAAGAAATTTAAATTAATGCATTTTAGCATTGCTAAATTTACAGGAAATTATGTTTTTTAGTATGAGACATTCAATTGTGCTTATTGATCGCTGTGGAGTTGCAGATGCTAAGAATAGGATAACAAACCACAATTGCCTCTAGAAACTGAAGCTCTCTGAAGGCAACTTTGTGAGAAATAAGGGAAGAACTACAGGAAAAGTCCTAGTCTGACGTAGAGCATTAAAATAATTCCAGGAAAAGGCTGGTTATTCTAAAATGAGAAGCAGTACAGCTTGATTTCAATAACTTTTTGAACGCCTGTCATAAATGAGTCTTACAACTATAAATTCATCTTTAGCAATTTAGGCGCTCAAGTAGATCGACCAGAACTTTGTGAAACTGACACAGGAAACCAAGGATTGAACCTAAGAAATTTAATTGGGCTCCGCCAGGTAGAATTTGAAGAATGCACCAACATGTGTAATAGAAACTCGTTCTTCAAGAAACACCCTAACAGGGTAGTAGTTTTTCTTAAAAGTGTTTAAACAGCTGAAATCATTTGCACAATAGGGGCCCCACCAGGAATCTAACCTAGGACCGCTTTCACCAAAGGCAAAAACGCTGTCCATTTGATTATCTGTAAGCCTTCTAACAGGAGGTGGACATAGAGTTTGATGGGAATGAAATATTAAATAGGCTACTAATTGTTAAATGAGTACAACACAAACTATGAACTTATAAATAAGGTCAGCACTGGAAATGATCATAGGAATTTAAGATGCTGAATTAAGATTAACCTCCTTATAGAATAGAAGCAGTGGACTTCATACTTCATCCTGGATGAAAACTTGAAGAAAACTAGGTAATTCAAACTGAAATTAAAGAACAGATGCTAAACACCACAAGAAGATGAGACTAACCAAAGCCATGGAGGAGGTGAGACGAGTAGAAGAAAGGGTAAGGACAACAAGAAATCCAAAGACAGAAAATTCTGTAAGAAAACCCGGCAAATGATTAAAGACTTTAGGGAACGGAAGAGTTGAAACATCCCAAGAAATATCATCGAATAAACCAAGAATATACTTAGGGGTAATTAAAGAAAAACTCATAAATGTCCTTGAAAGAGCTAAGCAAGAGTATAGAAACCGAAAGGAGCATGAAGAAGGCGTGATAACACCTAAAAGAAGGAAGGAAGCAAGTGTTTCAGGCACGGAAGTAAATATTTCACATCAATCTACTGATGATGCAAGTTACAAGAGTGAATTACTATTAGTTTGTACAAGCACTACCGATGGACAATTTTTCTATTCAGTGACGACGGGTTACGAAGAAATCAAATTCTACGTGTTATTCCCCTTAAGCGAAAATATCTTCATGTCAGGTCGCCATTATGAGGAATTCCGCGATCCGACGAATAATGTTACGAATCATAGTAAAAATTCGAAAATTTTTCGGCAGGTGGTAGGTCAGTAGTACAGGTGTAAGACAATCTATCCAGAAACACTGAAACGCAATTTATTAGAGTACCTTACATGTTATAGAATTGAAATTGCACCAGCTTTAGGGCAATTATTCATTTATAACCCGAGAAGAGGGAGAATCAAGAAAAGAGTGGAACCATGCTAGAATACAACGTAAGAAGCAGTGAAGATTTGAGGAATTATTGCCTCATTAGCCTCCTTCCTGCAACTCACAAAACCTTCATGGAGATAATTGCCGTAGACACTGCTCAGCTTTGAGAACAAACAGCATTCTGCTCCATCAATGTAGTTTTTATGATATCCACAAAATAAAGAGGATTTGATTCGATTCGTGAAATTAAAATAGGCCTTATCTACCTTTGAAATCAATAAATTTTCAAAATTAGTGGTATAGAAGTGTATTTAAAGAGAAAATTTCTATTTTTTTGCGAGATGGAGAAGCATTTGGTCTTGCAACTGCGATTGTGTTGCTGAATTTCTCATGTTAATAATATATCATTATTCTTTCGGGTGACTAGTTTTAAGTGGGATGGGAATGAAGACAATATGCCCTTATGCCTCGCTTTAATTTTAAATTCCTCTTCACTTATAGACATCTTCCTCGATATCAGTATGACCGCGGTGGCGGAGTGGTTAGCGTGCTGACGCTCCAACACCAAGGGTTCGAGTCCCGGCTAAATGGATTTTTCCGGTTAGGGAATGGTTGTTTGTGTTCGTGATATATATTAAAATGGATGTTATTGGGGTCCTCCTGTTTCCATTATAGAAATAATAAAGCGGGGGACGATACGAATGAGATGAGATGCAGATTTTTACAACATACCGTGCCTCTTAATTAATCACTTGTGGATTTTTTCACAAGCTATTCTGTAATTTTTCCCCTCGTTACCTTAATCTATTCGCGTTTCATAATGTTTGCCTTTGTCCAAAACCCCTTGCCCCGAGAGTACAAAAGTCATCTCTGAGACGTATGAGAACTGACGTATGGGACTTCTCTGCGGAGTCTATTTTTTGGTGAGCCGCTCACGTCCGTACCAACTTCCCATTTTCCTACACCATTAGGAGGGCTCCTTCTCATGCACTACTCTTTCCTTCCATTTCCGATTCTTATGTGGGTCCTTAGAATTGTCATGGATTGTCTTTCTTTCACAACATTCATACACTTAACGTGGAAGAGTGGAAATTTTCATTGCGCTGACAGATATGCCAATCCGAGATAACTTACAAGAAACAGCCATCCCATAGATCTACTTAGTCAGCGGGTGGCGGTTTTCATGTGCTTTTAGCTATACTGTAAAGCTTCTCGCTGGGAACTCGTTCGATGATTATCTAATCTGGTATTCTTACATGCTTATCTCCTTCCGAATCGCAGAATTCCGGGAGGAAATTAATATTCCAAGACATTTTCTCGAATCAATAAAGTGAATTACCAAAATATTATTCTCGGGCTTAAACTTAAAACCATCCAAGGTCCAAGGTCATGTCATGTCATTTGAATCGAGGGCGTTAGATTTCTTTAAATTTGTTCTTTAGGTCTTCATTATATTTTTTAAGTGATTTTATCTTGGTCAGTAGATGAGCTAGCGTGCACTTATACAGCGAAATTAGTCTTTTCATCAAGTAAAATGGGATAGTATTTATGAGTTTGATGAGTATTTACCAGTTTTAATCATGTGCGCAGTAAGAAGCAGTGTTCCCGCATGTCAGAACCCTAAAAATATTCAGCTGTAACATTTCCTGAGACAGCGTTAATATTTCTTGAGAGTAGGGAAGTTATCCTAAGAAAGGATAGTCACAGTTTTTATACAATAATATTCCTTTAATTTTACATAATTATATACCTTTATGGCGGACGATTTATCCCACACAGAAAGTCAATATATGTACAGACGTAACTGTGAAGTCTCGTCGTAGCTATTTGATTGCACCCATCATACTTGTCACACATTATATCTATGGAAAGAGTGAAAATAGTCAAGTCAAACAGTATGTATTTCCTTTATCATTTCAATTTTATAAATCATTTGATAAGTCCTTAACTTATTCTTTTCTGTTTTTCCGGATTCATTTCTGCTTATCATTGTCATCCAGATTTTCATATCTTGATGAGATTCCATTTTTATCTTTTTCGTTCCCTTATATTACATCTGGAAATTATAAACTGCTCAATAAAATTTTATTCATCTTTATCTCTTTCACGCGACGATGGTTTATAGTGTCCAGACACTCTAGTTCAACGATTCTATTGCTTTGCCTCCCTCTTATGTTCTCGGATTCATTAAAGTTAGCATGCCTTCCAGCTGAAATATTGTCAGATTCTCATAGATGATACAATCTTATTTCAATGAAACTTCGAAAGGAAAAAAAATCATAAGGAGAAAGGAATTATTGAGTAATTTAGATGGTAGATCATTTAGGAGAATTCCTGAATCACTCCAACCCTATGATTTTAATACAAATTCAGAATCTATAACTCTATCGTTGAAATAACAAAGAGCTCCTGAAATAACATTTTTCCTTTGGTCTGAGAAAATTGGCATCTTCCATGTTTCATTTCATATTTCAAACAAATCAACGAAAGAATGGAAATAAGTTCTCATACTTTTTATTTAGCTTGATATTTCGTGAAAATGTTTAATATTAATTATTTATGGCAAAGACGAAGATTTTCTTTAGCGTAATTTCATCTCATTGATTCGTTGAGTAAGACGATATTAAAAATTAGGATATCGTTTCCTTTTGATCTTAAGCTTCATTTTTTCTCTGAAGTTAAATGTAAAAGATTCTTTTGAGCTTCAATGTAACCTTTGACTTACGAATAATATTATTCAATGGATTTTGTTAAAAAATAGGCATTTGATAATTAAGGAATAGGATTTTGTTAAAGAATAGGCATTCGAATGATACCTTTGAAAAGACAGAAGTTTAAAAATATTCTCTAATTTATATATAAAATAAAATTTTACTATTCGTCCTGGAGGGAGAGTGATTTTATTTGTAATTGCATTCTCAAAAACACTTGCCGTTTTTACTGGAAAACCTGAGGTGAATCTTGTTTGGTAATATATCAATCACTACAGGAATATTTAAAATATAACTTTTATCCTTGATACAGATATTCCTTTTAGTCTCGCAAAACTGCCCGTTAATTCCCAACGGAAAGAATATAGGCAAGAAATAATACAGTATTCTTAATTTTGAAGAAAATAATATAAAATCTCTCACCTTACCTTAGTATCTTTGTACTATATTGCCCTGTATTTTGCGCTAAGAGGAAACTGTTGTATTTAGCTATTTTTCTGATGTGCTTAATTTCCCAGAAAAGCATCTTATTGAGTAAAATCTAACTATATAACTATATAACTATATAACTATCAAATTTATAGATATTAATACCTTGATCAATCAATAGTATCATCTTTGTATTGAGGAAATATTTTACTGAATGTTAGCATTGCCTTGTGTCCAATTTAGAGACAAAATGACTCATCTGTCACCCCGTCCTCCTTAAAAAGTTATTTTGTTATGTAAACTATTGAGAACGGTGATAACAAATGAGAGAAATACACGTATATTAAAACTCGATAATGGCACTACTCAAGACGATGGCGTTTTAGTGATGAATTTCACAAAATCTCGTCTCAGTTTATTAAAGTTTGCGAGATTTTTACGCGAAAGCTATGGACAATAAGATAAGAATCTTCATTGAATTTTCTCTATTTTGTCTTTCCTTCTCGCCTTCACACAACAGTCCCTTTCCAATTTAATATTGCGAAGGTCTTGAAGCTTGCAAGCAAGAAAAGTGATCTTTGCATGCGATTCTAATGCGAATGCTTTGACTTATCGCTCGAACCGGAAATATATGCCCTAAAAGCAGCCTATTATCTGCCCAAAAAGACATTTAATGGTGTACTTTATTACCTCATGATATATATGGAAACTGGTTATCTCGTACCTATCGATGGTGCCCAAGAGAACTAATTTCTTTCACTGTAAGTGCATAGTGTTAGTTGAGGTAGAAAAGAAGAGAGTGCAATAGTAATAAAATTAATCTAAAAATAACGATCTCGGCTCGGAGTGTTTCTACGCACAACACTAGTATCTTTGTAATAATTCGATACTTGTAAGGACAGGTTAGGGAAGTAGCTTTAAATTATTTATAAATGAGGACTTAAAACAAAAGCTTCCTTCAACTATTCAACAAAGTTAGCCATTAAGCATTGTTATATAAAATAGAAATCACATTTCATCATTTATATCATTAACGGTCCCTTTAATAATACTTTGATAAAAGAAATCTTCCTAATATCTGCTCTTTGGAATAAAATATAACTATCTTATAATCCAGGATGATGTAATTACAAAGTGTTCTTGTTTAAAAAATTCCGTTTGGAATTTTTCTATCGCAGCTACGTTATATTTTTTCATAATTTACTCTTTGGAATATTAATCGTATTGAAACGACATTTGTCTATTTTATCTTCTAGATGAGATAGAGGAAGCTAAGGATAAGTGGAAATAAGGAATGATGGGAGTGCACGGATGCTAAAAGAGTGAACGTGCAATAGACGGGAGGAGGAATTAAAATGGGCCATTCTGCCTTTGGGTTTTCTGTGTGCGAAGAAGAGTTTGATAAGGCAGCAGTCGGAATTACGGTTTGCGTGCTGGAATAGGGATCCTATCTCTGTCCCTGAGGTAATGACACTAACAGTTGTCCAGGAGATGTAAGGAGCCCTTTTCATTTATTTCTACTTGGTTCCAAGAATGAGTCTATTCAGGGAGAGAATTCAAAAGTTACTTCTTCATTGACTAGCTACTTCCTCTTACCACTAAAAATCATCAAATAAATTTAAATTTATTATTCTCATAGTCACCCTTATCTGTATCACGAGGGTCAAAGCCAAGAATAATCTGTAATTCAGGTTTCAGGCTATATTGTAAAAACAACTTCAGTGTTTCATAAGAGCGTTTGAGTGGTTGATTTGAAAAATAATAATGAGATGAACGATTAGTTGCATTAGAACATATTTTCGAGTTTTAATGCTCAGAAAAAGTGTCCTACAGTATTTTCATTCAAGTTTTAATTGCATTCTTTGTTTAAACATTCTTAACATTTACGGAGAGGCATTGCGTATCCAAAATGACCTTCTATTTCCATCAGCCTGATTGTTCAACTTTGGAACAATACTTGTGGAGAACTCTATTTTAACGATCTCCCGCAAAGCGTTGGTGAAAGAACAAGGCATTTGGTAGATATAGCTTACGAATTACCCACGGTTCCGAGAAAGGTACATCTCGAGTCCGAGTGAGGCAATATGCAGAAAGAAGAATAGATAAAAGGAATTGAAGGGTTTGGGTGGGAGTCTTAGATGCAGGGGCAAAGAGATGAATGTTAAGAAAGAAGGGAAGCCACCGAAAAACTCTAATCCCATCTTAACCCACAAGGTTTGGGGTTATCGCGTGCAAGGGGCGGTAAAAAGAAGCGCAAGAGATGAGAGTTGATTTGGCAAAGAAGGCGAGTGATACTCATGGCGGAAGAGGACCCAGATTAACCTTTTGTGTGTAACGTGTCAAGGTCATTCATTCTTTCTCTCCGTTCCAACTCTTTACATCTCTCTCTACGGTTTAACACGGCGCCCGAAAAAAACCCTTCAATCACAAAGGCTTCGTTCATTCATATTTATTTCGAACATTATTAATTTTTCCTCAGAGAGGGGTATTAGCAGATGAGCGGAGTCGGTTGAGGCGATATTGATTTTTCATAGATGATTAAAAGAATTTTCCTATATGATATCATAGGGTAATCTTAACATTACCCTATGATGAGATTACGATGATTAAAATTAATACCAAGGCCGGCATAATCCTCAGATCAGATTTCGGTCACTAAATGTTAAATTATTAATATTTTCATATCTATAGTAAATGAAATTCATGAAAATCCTTGAAATGTTCACCGGTTGAGAATGAGTTATTTTTACAGTTAACAAATAACAGTTTCATTCAACAGTCAAAAGGAAATATCAGTTCGAAAACCAAACGAAAGGTATAACATTCCACATTCCAAAGTGTGGATTTATTTTATTCCAATAAATGATTTTCAGAGAGTGAGGAAGATGATTTATTGTAAATTCCAGTTATTATATAAACTTATGATACCATTGTAGCTTGGAATACGTCTCGTGATGTTAAATCTGACACTAGATAGTTATTTCAAATAAATTCATAGGTGATCAATAGTCTTTAGTATTTAAGAAATAACCCAAACCACGTGTTTATGTATAGCTTTAATATATATTATGATGGCTGAATGTTACAAAATTTAGTGTAAATACTTTAACTAATAAATATCTTATTGTCGTTTTATTAAAAATCAGATTCTGGTTATGGCGACACAAATCACGTGGAAGTAAAGCCCGACTCAACGCTTTTATGAGTGGTCGTCACACTGTTATTACAAAACGGCTTTGAAGCCAGTTCCTATCTAAGGAACAGGGGTCTTTATGGCATGGATCATGGCTTTAATATGCTTGAATTTAAGTATCAAATTTCAAATTTTTATCGTCTTTACAGTTTCTAAAATTAAATGTGGGTAAATTTAAATTAAATTATGAAATTACCTTTGCATTATCTTTTTACATTCTTGCGCACTAATCGTTCCAAATTAATTTCATGGTTTGACTACTTTTAGATTAAGATGTATACCCCGTGAGCCACCAGTGGTGTGAGGTAGGGCAGGCAGTATTAACACCAACATCCTTACATAATCTATATAAGAATGAGCATTTCTAAAATTAATATCACATACGTTATTAGCTCTTGCCTCACTACTAATGGAAGTAATTTTAGCTTAATTTGTAAGAGGGTCGTTCAATAAGTCATTAGAAAATCCGAGAGATGGTGCTCGTAGTATCATAAATGATTTGTTAGTAAATATCATTACTCACTGGATAGCTGTTAAAGCGTCAGTTATATCCATCACATGGTTTCATTTTTATTTTCGATTGAATCAAAAAACTTTTGTTTATTTAGAAAAATGGAAAAATGTGAGATTAGAGCGGTGATTAAAAATATTTAAAAGGCTTAACACCGAAAGAGATCAAAGCTAACTTGGATAACGTTCATGGCACATCTGCTCCTGTGTTTGCAACTGTTTACAATTGGGTAAACGAGTTTAAACGTGGCTGTACAACCACAAAAGATGAACTTCGTTCGGGACGTACAGTGGAAATGACTACCCCCCGAAATGATTGACAAAATCCACGATGTGGTTTTGAGTGATCGACGAATCAGTGCGTGAAATAGTTGATGCCACAGGCATATCGCAAGGTACAGTGTTTTCAATTTTGCGTGAAAAATTGAGTGTGAAGAAAGTCTCGGCAAGATGAGTGCCGCATTTGCTCTCAGAGGAGAATAAACGCAATCGTGTAGTCGACTCTGAGGCTATTTTAGCGCTTTTCTGTCGCAATCCTGACGAGTTTCTGCGTTGATACACAACTGTGTAAAATTGAAGTTGATTTAAAAAATTTCGCGGAGTTCTCAGTCTCTATACTAATTGCAGTTGTTGAACAACAAAATCTTCGCTTAAAAACAGCGAACATTTTTTCGAGCAAATTAGATTTTGATCAGCATTTTCGTGAAAATATGATTAGCATTTATCGAATACATATTTTCCTCCCATTTTGACTTTTACATCCGTGACTATTTTAGACATGTTTCGAAAAGTTTTATCAAACATGTAAGTAACCATCTACTCTCCTTTTATTAAAGAACTTTTTGCGAGCCCTTATAATCAGCTTTAGCTCTTCTATTTCATTAAACTGTCCTATTTATAGTTCTCTTTCTCATTCCTACTTTGGCGGCGTAATTTTGGACGTGGCTTGATCTACGATAATCTCTAGAATCTCTTAATTTCCTTCCTCACCAGATATGAGGGAAAAGCATTCTGATTCGCTTAGGGCACGTGGGTGGGTAAAAGCGAGGAGAAGGGTTGGCGCGAAGGGAACGCTAAATCTTGAACAGGGAAACCCCACAAGCTAAGGCTAAGGGGAGGTTCGCGGAGGAGGCGGATGGGAGTAAAGGTGGACCAATAGGACAGGCGTTAGGGACTGAGTCTGTGTGGAGAGGTGAAAGTTGGAAGGGTGCGAGGAAGCAGCTTGAGGGATTTAGGGTGGAAAATTGGTAGCAGAGGGCGGAGTATTAGGAGGCATTGATGCGGTGGGAAGGAAGAGGTCGCGAGTGATTGGAACATAAGATTCGCAGGACAAACGCCAGAATAAGCATCTTTCTCGAGATTAGAGAAAAGGGAATGGATTTAAGGGGTAAAGAGGATTATATTGGAGATGACGTGGACTGTGGGTTATTATTAGATAGGGTATTGTGGGTGGAGTCATTGAAAACGGATGAGGTTTTGTCACTTGCTGATTTGTCGGCCCTTTGTATGTTTTTGAAAATATTATAAATTAAAATTTAGAAGAAAATTTAAATGTGGAGCAGAAAATAAATGCTCCTGTACTGCGTTTGTTAGATGTTTGTATGATGCGAATCGTTAGAAGAAAAGGCATTACATTTACATTTAAATTATACAGATTTTAATTTAAACTTACTCGAAAATTCACTGATAATACGTATGTACTTGAATTATCATGCCAATGATTACGCTCGGCTTCATTACATTTTATTGTATAATGTATTAATTTAAAGAGAAAAAACAGCCGATTCTTGTTTGTTAGGCAAACCATATAAACATTTCTAATTTAAATACATGGACTTTGCAATAATTCTCGGAAGTATTTGGCGAATTAAAAGTTAGATATTAAAAAAGTATTGCTTTATAGGCCATGTTAAGTTTCACGTTTGGCATTAAAAAGTCTTTATGTCCCACTAGATCACTGTTTCGCTCTTAAATTTTTTTAGCCAACGGTAACAATGTTTCTTGACGACTGTGATTAATGACCTATTTTAGTAAGACTACAGTCGTGAAGAGTGGTTTAGTTATTACCAGTATATATTTTTCCATCGAGCAGGTTAGTTCAAATAACAAAATTTAACGAAAATAATCTCCTGATAACTGTTTTTATTTCTTATAGGTTAGGAAAGAGGAACACCTTTTTAGGAAACTAAGGAATGAACTTTGAATTGTTTCGTGAACTGTACGAGAAAACGAGAAGTGTTTCCAAGACGCTTCTTGAGAAATGATGCGAATCGTTAGAAGAAAAGGCAATGTAATTACATTTACATTTAAATTATACAGATTTTAATTTAAACTTACTCGAAAATTCACTGATAATTCGTATGTACTTGAAGACGTTGTAGATATTGTGCGTCCTACCTGTCACTTTGACCGATCAGAAAATCAGAGAAAAATGAGGGAAATATATGCGAGGACTATTCACTTCAAAGGCACTTTTTCGCCTGGGACAATACGCGACAGAAATAAAAATACTATCAATTCCTTCCTGCTTGACTTCGTGGTAGGTTTCTATGACGATGATATTAATAAGACACAGCTTTTACCCGTACCACAGGAGTTTATTTTGCGTCATCATCAGGGAGCAAAATTCTGCTTGATGATGCGTCGAAACCATGGTCTCAAATAAACTCCTGTGGTACGGGTAAAAGCTCTGTCTTATTAATATCATAGAAATAAGAATGGCAAATAATCATATGGTATCTTATGGTATGGTATCGTAACCTCCTGCCACACGCCGAAGATGCGGCTCGCAGAGTATGTATTTAAAAATATATGAAACTAAAATCCAAAATATTTCATTTTTCCGCTACAGTAGTATACACAAATTTTTTCTAATCACCTTGACATGTAACACGCTGTTTGATTACATCACCGAAGAAAGATCGGTAAAAAACTGAAATGGTTCATGGAACGAAAATTTCATAACTTAAAAGCCGAGACCATGTCACCTCCGTCCACAATTTAGCTTAAACGCTTTGACCTCAAAGAGACCACGCCGTCCTCCCTGTCTTTTGCCATTTAACATTACCCCAGCAACCGTAAAGTGTGGTTTTCTTTTCATGTGACTAACTCGGGCCAATTTCACTCCATCAATAATTTCCCTTTCACTCACCTCTCACGATGACAACCGGATAACCACCCGTCACATTTCTCTTTGTCGATTCCATTAGTTTAGGGAAAAATATTCGGGCAGACGCTTCCTCCCTTTTACCTTTTAGGAAATGTTCCCTTTTATTGGCGGTCGTTTTTGTCAATGTTGTCCCAGCTGAGTGAAGCCATTTTTAGCTTCATCATGATCCAAATCTGATTTACCTTTCGTAAACAAATACAATTACAGCTTTAGCTTACATGATCTGTTTTCCTGAGAATTTAGCTGTTTCTGTTGTTGAAATACGTCGTTGATCTGCAAGATCTATCTTATTTCTGAAAATTATGGTAGCCAAAGAGGTCATTTTTTCATAATTATAGAATATATATCTCAAATATGTAAATTATATCAAAATATATGATAATGCATACATAATTAACATATATAATTGCATATAATTTGAAATCATATAAAATAATATTTTATTATAACATATTTTATTTGGTATCTCTCAAAATTTCTTCTCGATCGTGATTGTCCTCTTTTCTATCTTCAGAAGCCAACAGCTTATTCGTGGAAGAGAATAATCTATATCACCTACGTATTGGATATAGACATTAATTTTATATCATTCTCTATCGGCATCGTTCATTGAATAGAATTTTTATTTTAAATTCTTTAAATTATCATGTTTGATCTCGCTGAAAATTTCCGATTCGAGATATAGCCAAGAAATAATCTCTTCTGAATATGTCGCCATAAATTTATCTCTTTCTTGTTAATTATCGTGTGACGTTATTGACGAAGAGGAAAATCAGTTCCTCAAAGCTTGTTGTAGGAAAACGGCGGACTTGTATGGTGTATCTTCTAAGAAGAAGATTTCTGAGGATGATATAAATTTGAAGGGAAAAAATTGACCAGAATACCATAACGATTTAGTAAAACATGCTTTTACTGAAATTGGTACACAAAATTTCTTAATTGGAAATATTGGGTACAGTGAAATATTTTCCTGGATTAATTTTTTATGGTCCTTCAATTTCAGTAAAACTACAATTTTTGAGTTGCTGAAGATAAAGTAAGGAAGTCATCTAAAATTTCATCTTCCAATGCTAGTTAAATTTCCTAATTATACGTTATTGGTGCTTGTGCTCTCTCTAGCATTTCTTTTTGTTGTAACGTGTTGATGCTATCACGCGGTAGATGGTATGCATCAAAATTAAGAATGTTTTATTCCTTACATTTGCTTAAAAAGTGCCCAAAATTGAAACATAATCTCGATAAGAGCTTTTAAAGAAGGGATTTTCTTTGCGTCGCAAATTATGTATTATATTTTCTATGAATATATGATTTTGATTCAATTTTACGTGGGAAAGAAATGAGGCGTTGATATGATAATAGACCACAATGGACTTATGCAAAATTGTCTTGTAACTCATTAAGTTACCGAAAGAAATAATTGTTCAACAAATTAGTCATATTCTTTCTTAAAATAAAAAAAACTTTTTCATCAAATTTCCGTATGAATACTTACTTCATGACTGGATATCATTTTCTCATTTTCTGGGCGCAGTATTAAAAATCCTAGAAAGTTGAAGGCTAATAATTTTTAGGCAATTTATTAAGTAGAATTTTAACAAGATTTTTGGTCAACTTTTTTATATTTTTTATAAGTACCTAGAAGAGTTCTTATTTCTGTGAAACCATAAGGAGTACGAGAAATAGCAAATTAAAAATTTTGGAAATAGCAACTATTTGTTCTACCGTTAAGGGTTAGTAGTCTGAAGATTAGTTTGCGATTTTGTCCCCTTCCAGTCACTTCAGCCCCTCATAGTTCCTAGCTTTAACTGCAATCATCGCCTGATTCTGGCTGGCATCAACCGCAAAACATAATTCTTTCCAAAAATACAAGAAAGACCGCAAGTGAAACAGTTAGGTCGTGCCTACATTAAAATTGTTTGATATCGAAATTTTCCCAAGTAAATTTATTCGATAATTGAATTAAAATAGTATATTTTCCATTTTATCTTCACTTGTAGTTATGATCAAGATTTTAATATTGGCATTTGGTTCAGTAAGTGATTAAAAGGCCGCGTCGAACGCCTTAAAATACTAAATGTGGCCTTAAGGCCGCATGTTCCCCACCTTAATGTTAGTCAGCGTTCGATTAAGATTTACTTTATTTTGGTTAATGTTTTCCATTAACGTCTCTCTTTATTATCGCCATACAATCCATATCACAACACACAGCCTCACAAAAGGAGCACTCCATGGGTTGTTTTTATGAGCCGTTTTTAAACATCCATGCTTGTAGTATTTGCTGCCCGCATTAGTTTTTTTCTGGTTGAATTCCCTCTTCGAATAAACCAGCGGTTCCAGCAGAATATTTCGTGGACGTGGAGGGGTACGTTAGTAATAATGTTTGTCTTAAATCATTTAGTGTACAACCTAGCTATTTTCTGTATTTGTATTTTTGTTTTATTTGCCTATTATTTACATCGCATAAAGTTAAACTAAACTTTTCTAAAATAATTGTATCTACTTATAGTTCATTAAACCTAAATGAAGTTTCAATGTGTATGTTAAAATATAAAATTTCAATATGTATGATAAAACATAAAATGAAACAAAAAAAATTAGCAAAAGTGGGTCATCGTACTACTTAAGTTTAAGTACCGTTGACCTACACTATTCTGCGAACTATTTTCCTTTGCTGATGATAATGATATTTAAATAGCAGCTTGAATCAACACGTTCAAGTTTTCCTCCCTGTTTTTGTTGTAAGTCATCAGTTTGCTTTAATTTATTTTGAGGTTGCAATTTCTCATTCTCTTTCCCTTAAAAAAGAGCATTCGTGTAAAGTCTTCCATCGAGTGCCGCTCTATCTTCGGAAAACCTAGGAATTCTGTCAGAATTTTACACGAAGAATTTACTGGAAGATTTCTCAAAGTAGAGTTATAGGCATTTTTCAAAAGGAATTGATTTTTTGAATTTTCCCGCTGTTTACTCGTCCGTGCTCGTTCCCTTCCGTGCAGCACACGTACGAATCCTCCATCGTGCACCAATTTTTGGACTGCCGCTTCCCTCTTTGCGTCCTACCGCTTCAGCGTTTTGGTAACCTGCGCGCAGCGTGGGCTTAATTTTCCTCTTCGTTGCGTAGCTCTCGACAACGGCGTAACGCTCACGTAATTCCTCTCTTCCCTCCACCCCTTTCTTTGCCGCTCTCTCTTACTCTCTCCTCTTTATCTCCCGTTCTCTTGTTTCACTTTCGCTCTTCAATCCTCCTTTCTGCTGGAGATGATCGCAAGTATCCGGGATGCTTGACCGAACGAAATAAGAGAGGGGAAAAAGTTAAATTTCGGCTGGAAGGACCTAATAAAGTTCAATCTGCGTGCTTTATCAAATAATGCGGGGTGAATTTAAAATAAAGCTGGGATAATAAGGCTGAAAATAATTCAAAACTGTTTAATGAGCCAGAAAATATACCGATTCAGTTAAAATTCGAACTCTAACAAACAAAGAACCTAAAAAAATATGGATGTCTCTCTGAAATTTAATTTTTTGAGTAAGACATTAAGGGTTGTCCCGCAGGGTAGAGTAATCAGACCGTTGCTATTTTTAGTATAAATCAACGATCTTAGGAATCATATTGATAACAAAGCAAGGATATTTACGTACGACGAAGATCCCTTCCTGCTACTTCGGCCTATCCGATAATGAGTGCAAAATAAGAGATGCGAGGAAAAGTCGTTTTAGTGACACGTTCTCTTCGCAAACGATACGTGATAGAGATAAGCTAAAGGAGTATCTCGAATGTTCGCTGTTTACAGCCCCTGCCACACGCCGAAAGACGGCGTATATTTATTATTTCAAGAAGGTATTCAACTACATGGAAGAGAAATTAAGTAATTCATGTTGAGATACCTCATTATACTCTACCGTAAGAGTATGGCAAGGTTACACCGTATAAAAACTTCTATTTCTTTTAGGAAGATGTTCTAAAAGATCCTGTCTAATAGAAGGTTCAACTCACAGAAAATTATATTTCTTTTAGGTGTAACAACAGAAGAAAAGTTATTCCTTCGATGATACAAATATTTCCTAGGTTCCAACTTTCTTTCTTTTTCGGAATGATTTGGATAAAAAACCTGTTTTAATTTCTTCAACATAGATTTTATTTTAACAAAGAACAAGATGTCTCAAGAGATATTAAATTTCGTTCCCGAAATCTCATGGAACGTTTCGTATAACCCCGGAGGGTAAGAAGTCTGAGTTTTGCCTTACAATAAGACATAGAATCAAATTCAACACGTGTTCCTATTTTATCTTACATAAACCTCGAAAATAAAATTCAGATTGACTCCGAGCTACCCTTTCCGTACATAAAACGGCAACCGAAAATTCCCCACTTGTTGAACTGCTTGAAAATTCTTTAGATTTGATTACATTGCCATGCTGCTTACAGTAGAAAATTTTCGTAATGGTTTTTTGGATCTTCACGAAAATATTTTTATTTTTCAAGCGAACCATTAGCATACTTGATTCGTGTGTTATCTTTTGGAGACTTTTGTCTTAAGGATGAAGGATTCTAATCCCCATTTTAAAATACGTGGTGTCGTAATCACGTTAAAAGTCTCGTTGTTGTCATTCCAGTGTTTTGCTTTTTATGTAATATACTAGTAAACGCCGCGGTCAAGCGTGATAGAACTTAATTTAGTTTAAAAATATATCTATTATCGTATATTACGGAGAGGCATTGCGTATCCAAAATGACCTTCTATTTCCATCAGCCTGATTGTTCAACTTTGGAACAATACTNATCATATAAATTATTTATAATATTTATTCTACTGTTCTCAAGTCATGAAAGCTTACTTTACGTAAAATTCTTATAAAAATTATAAGAACTGATTATCCCTGTGCACGTATATGGGATAATTCATGAAATCAACAGGCAACAATGGCCTTAGTAGTCAAAGGGATGGGTCGTTTATTTCCCAAAAATTTTACGAAATATCCGTGTATTTTATCAAAATCCTCGAAGGTTCGGATCTATATCAATATTTCACGATTAAAATAAGAATCTATAATCATTTTCCTTTCTTTTGACACTTCTCTTGATTTCGTAGGACCATTGTTTCTAATTTGATTTTGTAAAAGAAACAACCTCTGCAGGTAACGAAAACCTATTTTACGTACATTTCTTACGGAAAAGTATACTAACTGAATATCCCCGTGCATTTATATGGGGTATCTCATGAAATCAATGTAAAACAATTGCCTTGGTCGTGAAAGGGATGGGTTGTTTATTTCCGAAAGGTTTTACGAATTTTCCGTGTATTTTATCAAACAGTTTCAGCAGCGTAAAAACACAATGCAGTTTGTTTCAGATCTCTAAGTCAAGCCGTTTCTGAGATAAATAAGGGGACGAACAGACGGACAGACGTACAGACGGACAGACATGTGCTTTATATATATATGATTTTGTCTAATTGTTGTCTAATTTTTTATGTTCATTTAGTTATTTCTTATCCCGTGATAATAACACCATGAGAATTTCATGAACCTAATTAACCTAATCGCTGATAACAACTATTAGGTTTTAATTTATATCCATTATGTTGTAGTCACTTTAATTTTAAACCAATTATAAAATCCTGCTAAAATCATGGGCTGAAGAATTATTCTAAATATGATAGTATTTTGTTTCTGCTTTGAATTTTAATAACTGGGAAGAGAAAATGTTGATCGAAGAAGGAAAGAAAGGATAACATCTCCTCTTAGAAACTACATAGTTTACTATTGTTAATTTCATTTAAAATTAGAGAGGGAGAGAGTTAGTCTAACTAAATTTTAATGTGATTGTCTAATGTTTGTAAGATCGCGGAGAAGTTGCATCGTTCAAGCATAGGATCTTGCATTAGCAGATGGTATATATTTCAAAGATGAAAGTTTGGGAAGACATGCGAAAGAGCACTAAGGCATTTTATGATAGATTCTTACAATAAAATATATGGCTTCTATTATATTTTTTGTAGCCCCTTAAATCTTCAGCATTTCTTAAATAGAAACAAAACTTTCTCTCTTCTGATTTGGAACATTCATCAATAGTTGATATCTTGTATAAGATGTAAAATAAAAAGATAAATGTAGAAATTTAATGCAGATAGCTGTATCTTTTAAAAACAATATTTCACCCAATATCGTGTGTAGAAATGAAAATAAATCAGTTTTCGCTAGAATTAATCCAACGTTCTTTGAAAAATAATTTTAATGATAATTTTTTAAATATTAAACTCGCCAAATAATGGAATGTAAGGAGAGAACACCGTGAAATGTTTCGTTAGAGAAGTTACGTATTAAGTCCAGAAATGCACGATTCAATTAGATATGGCAGTTTTTTGTGAATACAGAGTGCTAAGAAATATTTTCAATTAACATGCACATCACTATGCAGCATATAGTTATGTCAGCGGTACTTTATGATTTTTATTAAATTCTATGTAAGTGCCGAGAATAATTATGTACATATATGGTACTTCGAATGAATGCATTATTAATCTCGTAATTTGAATAATCGAGTTACAAATCAGAAAATAGTCGCATTAATTTTTTGTTTTCTCAACGGATGTACAGATACTCTTCGATACGGAATATAATTTAGCAGATCAATGATTTTTTCCGTCATGTAAATCATACAAACATTTCTCCAATTATCATTATAAGAATACTAATTTCTCGCAAACGAAGCGGGCAGCATATACCATTCTTAAATATTTAAGCTGGTATTTTATCAAGCGACATTACATGTACGAATTGTAAAACTAGTGTATTAAAGTCTCACTTGCATATAGTTAATTACTTTCTTTCAAATGTTTGGTACAGGAATAGCGAGAGGATGGCTCTGCAATAAACTCCCGTGGATATGGAAGAGTAGTCGTCGTTAGAGTTCTCCTCTCCGTTGGAGCGCCCGTCGCAGTAGTAACTTCCTGCAGAGATTGAAGGACAATCCTCTACAGAAAGGTAGGATACCTTTCTTCCCAGAAAATTTCACCTCTTCCTCGAAATAGAAATTTTCGTCAAATTCCTGACGTTGTATTTGCAACAATCATCTTTAATGGATTTTCATTACCTTATTTAAAATACTTACGATTACTTTTCGAAAATAAAGATGTATAGACTCACCGTCATAAATTATCTTCACATATGATGGCTCAGCAGGTGATGAAATAAATAAATTTGCTGGATTTCCTCCAAATGGGTACTATATTTGTTACAATAATTACACGATATTTGAGTAATAGAGTACATGCACACAAGCACATTGTTCTTTCAGGAAAACGGGCGAGAAAATTATTTAGCTAATTGCTAGTAATTTTAAAAGTTCAGGTATTTTCATTTTCCTTTCCTATATTTTGTTTGCTTTGCTGCTAACTCACTAATGGACGTCAAGCTTTATTTCAATTCCCTAACCTAATATTCGATAGATTGATTGTATTTCAACCAAATAAACCTCAAAACGAAGAGCTTCTCTTAAAATATAACGAGGGACGATTTTAAAAGCAAGTGTAAAAGCATCAGTTAAATTTAATTAGAGATACACTATTATTATTTCCTTTTTGATTAATTTGGTTTTCAAATCGATGGTGAACTCTTTTGTGCTATTAAAAATTTTTCGAGAGATCTCGGTTCGAAGCTCGATCTCTTCGGCTAAAAGTCTATACTTACGATAGAGCTCGAGCTTTTTGGGTTGAGCCGGTTTGAGCCAGGAGCACTAGGGTCTAGCGATAAAGAATTTCATGGAGAGGTTAAAGTTAATTTTGGCAAGGAACACTCACTATTCTTATTTGATCGTAGTTCGTTGAGAATATTCAGAAAAATTGTTTACACAAACTTAATTACAATTAGAGTTATACAAAAGCTCTCATCTAACTCTAATGTCTTACCACAGCCGTGTTCCTTCTCCTTATAGATTTAATTAAAATTATTAATAGTTATCAATAGCGTAAATATTTAAAAGAATATATGCTTATCAGATTTTGTAAATTAAAGGTTCTTTTACCTTCAAGGGGAGAAGGAATATAGTTTTTTCCAATGGCATCTTAGCTTCCTATGTATCCTACTTAGCTTCTTTTTTACTTGTTTACCCTCTTTCCTGATCTCTAACGCGGATTTTTCCACAGCAGGTACGAATCTCTATGATCTAGGATGTGATAATTACGAAGCTGAAGGAAGTCGATTTTCATTGTAGCAAAAGATAAAGTCCTGGAATGGTTATGTACACTCGCACAGCTTTCCCCGAAATTTGCACTAAAGATGTAATAGCACGTTACTGCTAGTTCAGTGTGCCGGATTAACAGTAGCGGATATGCCTTTCGAGGGTATTTTTCAACTATTTCCTTCCGAAGTAGAGTTACTGTGTATCTAATGAGTAAATCTAGATTTTCTATTGTTCTTAGAATATTCTGATTACGTTAAAGGGAAGTATGGATTTTATTTTAGTTTCTAATTTATAACAGCTACATCTTCAGTTGGCCCCTTTTTTATAGCTTAAAATAGCTTAAAAATTACTTAGAAAGATAAGAACTTTGAATTTCCGCAGAATATTTTTCTCGTGTAAAGGAATATGAGACTATTTCTTCTTACAGACATTATCAAGTCTTTAAAATGAAAGTTATATTCTCTTTAAATTATTCTTTTAAATTAAAATGAAAGTATATTCTTATATATAAGTATACTCCTTTACAGAAATATATACTTTGGAAGTTAGGAAATTCTTATCTATCTAAGTATGGCACCGTATTATAAAGTCGAACATGAGGATAACAGATTTAACTTAATTAAAAAAAAATTTAGCAATTTTCAACCAAATATTATTACAACTAGTATGTGCTCTTTTTTTAGGGGCATATTTTTACAAATTAGTTGAAAGTGTCTCGTTATCTTTAAATAACCTTACTTAGCGCAATAAAGATTGTTAGGAATTTTTCGTAGCTCTAAGAACTGCCAGAGGATAAATTATACTCGGAGAAAGACAGAATTAGCATTGGTTGGACAAAAATTCCCAATAAAAATGCAATTCAAGACGGTAGGACAAATTCTTAGTAAAATTTACCTCAAATTGGCAGTGATATTTAGTGTTTCTCCAAAAATGATTGATAACAGGAAGTTATACGTTAAATTTCTGGTTATTGGGCATTTCCTCATTTGTTTCCAAAGATTCCTCGTGTTTCAGGGGTATAAATCTTCGTGCGGTTTCCACCACGGTTTGTTTGTTTGTGTCGTACTATGTCTAGGAATTTCTCTTTTCATATAAATCAAGGGTTTTTTTTTGGTTGGATTCCAAAATAAAACGACAGTCTCTCCTCCATCTCGCTCACCAAAACTCCTTGAATGATTTTTAGTTCGATGTTTCCTATCGATTCCGAATAATTAAACGTCTGAAGTGTACCGTTTATTAAGTGGTGCTGAAAATCGTACCGAAACTTTTCCACGCTGACATAAAATATTATTTTATCAAGAATTCCCAAAAATAATCGCGGTCCTCCTCAGGCAAATTAAATTAGAGGTCAGATCAAAATAAAATCTATATTCACAGGCGTGACTTCGTGGAAAGCCATTGCAGAATGAGACACTTGGTAATTTTCCACACAAGATTTTATTTTGCGGTCGGTTTCGTAAGAGGACTTACATCTTCAGGCAAAGAATATAACATTTCCGTAACATATTTAGGGTGGTTGAGGGTAAGTCCTCAAAGATGTAAGTCCTCTTACGAAACCGGTCGCAAAATAAAATCTTGTGTGGAAAATTACCAAGTGTCTCATTTTGCGTCAGATCAAAAGGTACAGTAAGTACATACATATAAACTCAATATGCTAAGTCCATAAGGCCATTGTATATATTTTCGTGGAAGGCCGTAATAATGGAAATAAAACCTCTTGTAAACTTCTAAAACAGATTTAATTTGGCGACATGTTTCGCTAGTGAGCTAGCATCATTAGTAAATGATAATTTCCCAATTCATGAATGCATACAAGTAAAACGGGGGAAATAGAGGGGAAATTGTGGTAAGGGAAAGTAACAGGTTGCAAAGAGTTTTTTGGGAATGGAAAGAAGGGGTGAAGTGTTGGGAAAAACGTACTCCTTAGTCAAAATCCTACTCTTTGGGAATCACACGATTTCCAATTCTTCCAGGAGGTGTGATGGCAACTTTGGCGTTCGTGTTGGAGGCATTTAGGCCGGAAATCTTCCTCTCCCCTTACCCTTACTTTTCCTCTCCCTTTCCCCCCATTTTTACTTGTATATATTCATGAATTGGAAAACTGTTATTGCCTGTTGTAGCCTAGCTAGCGAAACATACCTCCAAATTAAATCTGTTGTGGAAGTGTACGAGAGTTTTTTTTCCATTACAGTATCTTCAACGGTTTAGGTTCCAAAAGTCTTCATTACTCGCATTAAGATGTCCTCCCTTGTAAATTCTAATAAGGGCAGCTTATAAAGGCAACTCAACGCAATTATCACGTTTTCCATTCGTATGTACTCAGAATCTCTATATGATTGAGTATATAGGGGCGAATCAGAAAGGAAAAGTAAAAGCATAAACATCTAATTTATAGCTATCTGGAGTAACTGCGGTATCTGTGGCAACTCCTTAAGCCTGAAAATGCTAAATCTTCTAAAGAGAAATGGACTGTTGCTTTCCGTTTTTTATCGGAATGCTAGATAATTCGATAATAACAGTTAATCTTCAATTTGTAAGACTAGTTATCTCCCATTGCTTTTATTTTCTTCATGAAAGAAAGTGTGACTTTAACCAAATATCATAGCATATTTCATGCTGAAAACATCTCAAAAGTGGAAAATAAGCTTAATGAATACAACTTAAGAAAATCTTACAAAGCGATTAGGGCAATAAGAGAAATATATAAAGCGAAATTAATTAGTATACGAAGGGCTACCGGATAACCAAGTGGGTAGCGCGTTCGCCCTTTAGGTCGCGGGTTCAATTCCCCGTATGTGCGAAATGATCTCTACCGTCGATGCACTTTTAAAAATACTTCTAGAACTATGAGCATACGCTGATATATATTATGGTGAAGATGGACATTTCTGATGGAATATGGACAGTTATTTCTGTCTCATCCTTCATTGAGCTCCACTCAGTTACGGCTGAATCCATCAATTATATCTATGAATCCATTAACGCTGAAGTGCCATTAGTTCGCAAAGTGAACGTAAAATTGAGATGATAATTTTAGACAAACTAGGGTGTTCAGAGAAGCAAAATAAAGTTCTCGTCACTATTAATTCCTTAGTAGTAGTAGTGTTGTTAAAAGTGGTTCGACAGCTAAAGTAATTTCGCTTATAGACCCCCACCGGGAATCGAACCCGGGACCGCTTTCACTGAAGTCGAACGCGTTGCCCACTTGTTTATTCGGAAGCCCCATTTCATAAGCATGTTTGTATAAGTTGATTCATATGATATAATCACATTAGTATAATGCCTAAAAGATGATTAGACTAGAGGTCAAAGTAGATGCTTTCAATTTCGATCTCAAAGGTGGATATTTTAGACAGTTTTCCTTGTAATTATAATTACTGAATGGCCAGAACTCTGAATAGAAATGACCTTTCCCATTCGCCATTCATTCCGTTCTCTCTTAGCCATTCCATTCATGTCTAGTCAGTGTATCTCCTTTTTTATGATTAAGAAGGAAATTCTGTTTCCATATATCTGTACATAACTTTTCATGTTTTGGAATTCGATGTTAGTACGGTGAATTCGTTAAGGCACTTGTGAACCCATCCCCATTTTGCGCTACACCGAAATTTCCAAAGTTGGATGCTTCGCGTGATCCCTGTCGAGAGCAGCTGATTTTAGCTCGCATCATGTCCCACTCTTTAATCGGCGTATCATCCATTGGATGCCTTTTATAACAACTCTCCCTGCAGCCTTAATTATGCCTCACGGATCCCCATCCATCTCCGCTCTCCTTCTTCCTCTTCCGATTACCGCGGAACACGCATTCGCGGCGATAAAGGAAGGCTTTCGCCGCTGCCTCGAAGGATTTCGTAGGGCCAAAGAAGAGGACCAACCTCTCCTTCAAATCGGAATCCCTTCGCTTCCAATTTTAATCCCTCATTTTATGATGCCGCACATGTCCTAATTACGGTGTTCAGTGGACTAGGAAATCATGCATAGCTCATTTCACGTTCAGATGGCGTTAAGCACTACTTTTAGGGACAATTGATTTTCTTTAGTTTAAACTCCCATTATTTACATCCAAAAGTAGCAATGTGGCAACGTTATTCCCAAAGAGAGAAATACAGAAACACAAATATTTGAGTGAGAGGGAAAATGGCAACCTTAATTCTACCTCTTCTCTACCGGTGGAATTAACTCAAGTAAAAGTTTCATTGGTTACAACCACATAAACAACATGTTTTTTTCATATCTTTACCCTAAATGTGTATCATCCACCTTAAACCAGATTATGAGAACATTAAATATTAGCTAGGGTTGTGGGAACAGTTAAGCATTGACCAATATTTCGAGTATTTACGGTCTGATTTATTCTGGCGAAAGAGATAAACAGAACGATTCCTCATCTTGTTTTAATTCAATTGCAGCATTTTAAAAAATAAATTTTCAAGGATGTAAACGAAAATAGCTTTTGACAAATGTTAGTTAGAGCAGTTTGCTACAGTATTAATTCACAATACACAGATGGGTAGTGCACTATGTTCTAGTAAAATGTATCAAAAGGTTAATACTAATAATTTGATCTTTTTAAATTTTCTTTCTTGAAACGAATTAATAAAAGTGTGATGCATAGGATATATGCTTCTCTATCTTTTAACTATGGGTTCTTGAGAATACTTGCTTCCTTAAAACATAGATATATATGGTATCCTAGTATATTTATAATACATTGGAAGATTAATTTTTACAGTGACAAAGCCAAATTTATAATAAAATTTATAGTAACACAGCAAGTAATGTAGTAAATAAAATAAAATAGTTCTTGCTAAGAAAAAAAGAGGTGGATTTGACGATAGAATCGTAGAATTCATTTAAAAAAGAAAAGGAGGGGTCCCCTCAAACTCCGGGACCGGATGCTAGGCATCCACAGAACCCAACTCTTTGTCGGCCATGAGTGCAAAAAATGTATGCATTTACTGGTTTAATTATAAAATATCATCATTTGATTTAACGAATAAAGCATGAAATAATTCT
>KZ308858.1:135728-179989 GCA_000376725.2 Ladona fulva | reverse complement strand
AGAATTATTTCATGCTTTATTCGTTAAATCAAATGATGATATTTTATAATTAAACCAGTAAATGCATACATTTTTTGCACTCATGGCCGACAAAGAGTTGGGTTCTGTGGATGCCTAGCATCCGGTCCCGGAGTTTGAGGGGACCCCTCCTTTTCTTTTTGAAATGAATTCTACGATTCTATCGTCAAATCCACCTCTTTTTTTCTTAGCAAGAACTATTTTATTTTATTTACTACATTACTTTACGAGGTTTATATTTTTATTTTGTCTTATGGTACGAGATAGAGAAAAATGTATCTTTTATTTACTCGTATCTTAGTCTTATTCATGGCTGTGGTAATACAAACGCTACTGAGGTATGAATTATGCTAAATAATAGCATTAATTAAGGTTTCTTCTTATGCAATGTTACGAAAAGTGTTACTCGTAGAGTCATTGTGCTTCACTAACGTGGGCTTAATTTGTTTAAAGCATTCTGCCTCAGTGAGGATTGCAAGAGCAAACTACCTCACTCCTTATCTTGCCTGGTAAACCTCATTTCCCTCTCATTTCTTCGTAGAAGGGATGAGGTCCCAACCGGCCTTCGGGCTGAATACTTTACAGACAGAATTTTCTATTTTGCTGATGGTAAACAATATATCTATAATAAATTTTATTATTTTTCTTTATTTACTAAAAAATAATCATGATTTACCCAGAGGAAGCAGAGAAGGGATGACTCCCGGATAGACAAGTGAATTGTACGTTCACCCACACTTACACGTAATTAACGGGATGCTCGTCCCTTTTACTGAAATATTATGGAGAGAATAATTAATTAATTCCGCTAATAAGGAGAAGAAACAGCTTCTCTTAGGAAATAACCCCCTTTTTATCCCTTTTATTATTTAAAGTTGCGAATTCTGATTTGATATTAAATATCTTCGTATCAAGTGCTGGACGCAGCGTGGAGGTTCAAGTATCATCGATGGAGGTAAACGTTTACAACTTCAATCTCTCGCATTTTAAAAATGACAAGTCGGGGAAGGAAAGGGAAAGAAATTGGAAATGAACTTATGACGAGAGTGGTCGTAGGGGTGGAGAAAGAGTCCTCTTACAGCTCTAGGGCCATGTTGATTTCCTTCGCCCTCTCCTCCCTAAACCATCCTCGTCCTCTTACCCTACCATGACATCCTCAGAGTTACGAGAGCATTTCGATTGGATCGAGGAGCCACCTGGCGGGGGAACCCTGAAGCAGCGTAGCGCGAGGGGCGCCGGCGTCGGTAGCTTCCCGTGTTCCGTTTGGGGGAAAGGGGTCGGAGGAAGGGAAAGGAGGAGGCTAGGAGTTGTAGTGTGGTGAGTTCGGGCCTGAGTTCGCGGATCGGCCCGTAAGGCTCAGTGATATCGCGCGCGGCGACGAACCCTAACAAGTCGAGGCCCTTCGGACAACGGATCGCAAAGAGACGATTTTCGGAGGGAAAGACTCTTCCCTCCGTCACGGTTCCGCCCTCGACCCCCCGAATGTCGTCGGGGACGACCCTCTTAAGGGGAACTTAGTCGCGACTCTCGCGCCGGCCGCCCCTGGTCCACCCGACGTCCTCGAGGGCAGTCGGCCGCGACCGGAAGAGCGCGCGTGGCGTAAGACCCTCAGTCCGCAACATTAGACCACCCCAAAGACCATCGCGGTGCGCCGTAGGAAATGACTCGGAAGTCGAATGAGTCCTCGTGGTTCGGATCTATGGGGCAACGTTGGGAAGGGATCGGTCGGAGGAAAGCAGACCATTCGGTAAACAGTACTCAGAGGAGCATGTGGTCACCCTCGGCCTCCTCCCCTCTTTCGGGCCTCTGGGATTGGGCCCTAGGATCCGGCGAGGCGGAAGCAGTAGAATCCAGCAACTCCAGCGAGATCGGCTTCTCCTGGAACTCATCGTCCTCATCCGCCCCCGCCTCCCCGCCATCCAAGTACGAATCCATCACATCCTCTACCACCTCTTCTTACCCGTCCTTCTGGTTTCCGGGAGTCGGCGACGATGTCACTTCTTCCGTCACCTCAAGGGCATTTCTGCCCCAAGACCCTCCATACCCTTCATCCTCTTCCAATGCCTCCAGCCCTCTGTTTCTTTTCCTCGACTTTGGTGGCGCATCTTCCGGGTCTTCGGCGTCCGCCGCTGCCTCCGTCTCTCCCGTCGCTTACTCGGGGGCACCGTCGCACGCCTCTGCCGCCGGTCCGGCCGCGCAATCCGCACCTTCTGTCGCCGCCCCACCGCACTCCCCTTCGTCGCATTCCACCGGAGCCAATGGTTCCGCCTCTGGGTTGGCGGCCTCCGTAGCCTCCTCTCCTGCAGCGGGCATTCTGCTTATGCTCCCTGCTCCTTGGAACGAGACGGCGGCGGAGAATGCCACCTTGCCCGGTTGGGATTCGGAGGAGGAAAGGAACCTTTGGGCACTGCTGCTAGTCCTCTTTCCACTCTTCACACTCTTCGGGAACGTGCTCGTCATCTTGAGCGTTCACCGGGAGAGAGCTCTGCACACCGTCACCAATTATTTCATCGTGAGCCTCGCCCTAGCTGACCTACTCGTGGCTGTGTTGGTGATGCCGTTCGCTGTTTACGTACTGGTGAGTTAAATGGGGCTCCTCTAGGAATTACAGAGCGACATCGTACCGGTTTGATGGGATGGTCTTTTTTACATTGCGAGAAAATTTAGGGAAATCTCATGGAATCTTTTTAGACGTATACACATTTCCGACTGAATTGAAATTGTATATACAGTTCCTTTTGATTAAAACATTAGATCAAAAATACTCCACATATGTTGTGTATTATTTTTGAAGTAGGAATCCGTTCGCGAATTCAGGATTTAAACTCTTTTGACTTAACATGAAAGGAATTTTTTCACCTATTTTATTTTTATCGAAGTTTATAGCTAAGAGTTTTCCGGTGTAAGAATCGTAGAGCCTGAACTTATTCAAATTCAGGTCAATATTTGATCGAGTTTTAACTATATGTAATTCCTATTTTACCAATAATTTTAACCGTTCTCGGTTGCTGATTGTTTACTCTCGTAAAGTAGTTTATTTACTATCTTAATTTGATATTTCCTATTCAGGCGTGTCGAAGGGAACATCGATTCCGCATACTTTTCCAGTTAAGAGTTATTTACCTTAATGTGGTGCTTCAAGAGCAGCTGCTCAAAACAACCTTGAAAATTCATGCGAATGTTATTCCTTCGAATGTTGAATTGGATTTGAATACCTTTCCTTTTAGTTTTTCTTCTTGTTTCATTAACTGATCACTCTTAAATGGTTCCAGAAGTTGACCTAGATGGAGTAGTTTGAAAGTTATAAATATTTTGTTTTTTTTCAGAAGTTACTAATGGCTCGTATTTGATCAACTTCGTATCGGAATCATGGTGTAAATAATATTAATAATAATATTGCAACTTCATTTAGGAAATATTAAGACTATCAAGTCTCTTCTTACCCCTAACCTTAAATAGTAAAGCATTCGCTTTCAATTGAAAATAATAACTCACTTGCATTTATATGAGAAGGAATTTTAGTCGGAGTAAACTTAAAACTCGGAAGAACAAGTAACAGGTCGTCTTTATGTTCAATAAATTAAGCCTAAATGATTGAGAAGTTTGGAAGTAAAATTGTAAGAGAAGACTGATAGCATTAATGATATCCGTACATTATATGTAGGTACTTATTTCTTTTCTGAGAAACATCTGCTGTAAAAATTGAATGTAATTTTTAAATCATTCAAGAGACTCGACGGAAATTAGCAGGTGGACCGAGATTGCGATAAATCTATTAGCTGTTGCTTAAATCTCCGTGTATCTTCTGTTAATGCCATACGGATCGACTGCGTTATTTGTAGGGCTAAATATATTTCCTTCGCTGTTTCATCGTTCTAGATCACCAACCAGATCTCATTTTGCACTCCCTCGAATGGGTTCGCCGATCTTCAGAAGTTCTCTCCATGTGGTACATGAACGTGATCTTTGCCTTGACGCTTAGTAAAGTAGCGCGTTCGGTAGCACCGATTGAAAATACATTCGTGAGGTCAAGGTGCCTGGTGCCGATTTAATATGTATCGGTTTATACTTGATGATATGATTATTGATACTCCATGGTACAATTTAATATACGTTATGCCTGAAATTGGGTTATTATTTTCGATTGCTCCATCCATTTAGCTATATAAAGAGAAATTTTTACGTAATACCTCCTAATCTAATGTACAAATTAGGAAGGCAATTTGAATGTCCAAATACTGAGTTTCTATAACCTATGTAGTTAGGTCCAACGATGATGAATTAAAGGGTTTATAAGTTTATAGGTTTTAGTAATAGGTGCTGCATTGCTGAAATGATTTGGATTTTAGAAAAATAAATTGAACAATTCATTACATAGCAAAGGAAATACTACAAAAATATTCTTTTGAATATTTCTTTAAAATTCTTGGATAAAGTTCTTGGATAGTTTACTATTGCTGAATTATCCTATGCATATTTTATACATACAAATTTAGCTTAGCTTGTAACGATCAACTNATAGGTGCTGCATTGCTGAAATGATTTGGATTTTAGAAAAATAAATTGAACAATTCATTAAATAGCAAAGGAAATACTACAAAAATATTCTTTTGAATATTTCTTTAACATTCTTGGATAAAGTTCTTGGATAGTTTACTATTGCTGAATTATCCTATGCATATTTTATACATACAAATTTAGCTTAGCTTGTAACGATCAACTGCGTAAAAGCAAGGAGAAACGGACATGAAGAATGTCTGACGGAAGCGGGACTCGAACCCGGGTCTCCCAATTGCCGGTCGGTTGCTCTATCCATTGAGCTATTCCAAGAGCAACCGATCGGCATTTGGGAGACTCGGGTTTCAGTCCCGGTTCCGTTAGACTTTTCTCATGTCCGTTCCTCCTTGGGAATTTTCCTAGGTGCATGCCTTATCGTACCAAGTAGGTACCTAAAACCCTTTTTCTTGCGTAAAAGCAAATTGAATCAATTAGTTATAGTTAAACTCTTTGCTAATTCGCTTCGCTTGTTATTTGCTAAAATTCTGTTACCTACATGGTTTAATTCAAATATTTGTACAATAGCAAAAATTGCAGACAAACTTAAGTTTATTTCACATATGATTTATTATTGTTGAAAATTAAATGCGGAGCTTTTGAAATAAGAATTTCCAGTACTGTTTTTGTGATTATCGCGATATTAAATCTATTTTGTATTTCCTTTTCTGAGTGCCTCTGGCTGAAATAATGACCATTAGCTATAAGCTAATCTTACTTTCTGGAATTTCGATTAATATTGTTATCTTTAGATATGTAATTTCATTTTAAGGAAAGGTAAGGTGAATTTATTTACAAGATGAAGTCGTGTAACTGTACGTAACATTTATACTTACATTCTCTGTATTTTATAGTCTGTAATTCGTTATCATTTTTTTCTCATTTTCGATTACCTGATATTTAAAGTTATCGTTTTACATATTGTCTTAATATGCATTCATGTGTTTTTGCGGTTTTTTTTCACCCGTCTCTGTGGATGTTTTCCCGCAGCGTGGGTCTTTTCTTTGTCAACATTCAGTTGCAAAGATTTTTTCCCACACTGCACTCTTTCTTTTAGTTATTAATTATATTTTGTTCATAATATAATGACGTAAGAGGGTAGGAGGAAGAGAGACCAACATGGGCCTAACCTCGCCAATAAAGGGTCTGTCTATATTTGGACGTTTAGTAGACGACGAAAAAATCGACACCCTGAATTTAAACTATCTTCATCATCATTGTCCGAGTGGTGGGGCCACACCACCGGGCGTGGTTTGACGTCGAGGCAGTTTTCTGTTCACTCTATACCTTATGTATCAATGATAAAATTTAATATCGAAGGGAGCAGACAAAAATAATAAGGTCGTAGGTTCCTTGGTTCTTCAGGCGTGGAAGGGAATTGAGTGGCCAGGGCATCACACCTTATCTGCACCTCCGCACTCCCTTATCACGTAAGAAATCAGATTATTCGTAGGATATGGAAACGGGTTTGATCTCAAGGGTGCCAAGTGCGCTTATGAAATTTCTCGGGAAGTAGCGTTTTTCTACAGGAACATGGTATGAATAGTTAAGACGAAAAAAAGTATTTATTTCAATACGTGTACAGGTATTGAAATAAATACTTTCATCGTTATGAAGTTCCACTAGATCTCCCTGGACTGTATTCATTTTAATAGTTAAGACATATTTGTTTCAAGAGATAATTCTTAATAGCGACATCAAAAAGAGATATAAATGTAATAGGAACGTTGACAGCTAAAATTTTCTTCCTTCTTTCGCAATGATAGCTAAATATTTTAGCATAGTTTTAATTTTGAATTTGTCGAATTTCTGGTGTTTACTGCAAAATATCGGTATCCTATATTACATTCATCATCAGCTTAAAAATGGGGTAAATAACATCTTCAAGTTTTATTTATTTATAACTTTACTCTTAAAAGGATAGACTATTCGACAGACATATTCACTTCATTTTATTTCGCTGAAGAGGATTTATCTAGGAACATATTTGTACGTATAATTTTTCTCTCTAACTAAAAGGTAATTAAGATCCGTGAATCGGAGTAGTGACGAATTTGGCATTTAAAATATTTTAACATCGTCAATGACCGTTTAGTATTTAAGGGAAGAAACGTGGCTAGAAATGCCATGTACTCGTATGCTTTTGTGTTGGAACATTTAGTTGTAATTTTAAAAGTGCTTCGACAGCTTATGTCATTTCGCACGCTACCGTAGCTCCCACCGGGAATCGATCCCGGGACCACTTTCACCGATGTCGAACGCTTTACCCACATGGTTATCCTGAGGCTTACCCACATGGTTATCTTAACTATTTATACCATGAGTGTATTCATCATGTTCATGAAATTATACCAAAAGGGATAGCACGATTCACTTAATTACAGGAAACTCTCAGTGGTAGGTATCTATTGAAAAGAGTTATTGAACATATTATTTATTTCTCACGTTATGCATGGGTGGACGATCCGTATTCGTAAAGTAAAACAAATAGCAAAGTGATATAATAATAAATAGTAAAGGTAAATAGCAGTAAATTGAATTGTAACCTACATTTTGAATAGCGAAATAGGGAGCTATTACATATTGAATAAACTGTCATGGTTCATAGTCTCTAAAAAGTTTGATGAACACCAGTTTATAGATAGAAGTGATGGGAGATGAATATTTAATACAAGAGGGTCAGAAGATTAAGCGTTCGAAGAACCGCTGAATGGGCCCTTTTAAAATCTACCATAGCAGAGCCACCGAGTCTTTCCCGGATGTTTGTTTCATTTATGTGGACCATTTCCTGTTGCACTTATCCATATGGTATTCTGGTTAGTACATGAAAACAGGAGTGGGATTAGAAACTGGTCTTCAAATTTATTTGAATTCTCAAAATGACTCTGCTGATGGAAAATAGCACATTTTTTTCATTATTAACCTTGTAATACTTTACAGTACCCTGTTTTTCCATTGAAGCAATCAAATCCAAATAAAAGTCTGAGCAAAGGGAAGTAGGGATTAATCCACAAGGATTTATCATGTATACGGTAAAATGTAGCTTTTAAAGAGAAATACTTTTGAAGGAGGTAATGAACTGTTTGAAGCGATACCGAATAAGATTCTCAAGACGATGTTTACCCTGAGAAAATACCTTCATTCTTCTTAAATTCTCTTTGTTTGGGATAGAATTAGAAAATTATTAATTCCATCTGTCCCGTTACCCGATAGAAAATTTTCTTTAGGGCATGACTCTCTTGTGCAAGTTTCATCCCATATTATCGGCCTTTTTTTCCGAAATATTTCATTACAAATACTTCTAGGATGTATTGCCTCAGTAATACTACATGCTAATTATTATTTTAGAGAAGGTTATTGGTCATCATAGTTCCAGGATGTTGCATCGAAACTTTACATTGTAGAGCTCATTGCATGACTGGCAACATCTTTAAAATCTTTTCGGAATACAGAAATATCTTATGCTTTCCCGGTGAATGCTGTTCAGGAAGTTTTCTTGGGTTCTTGACCCGGTTGAGAACCCAAGAAAACTTCCTGAACGTTTCGGAATAGTTTTGAGTAACTATTGGGAATTTCCTTATTATTAATTTAGTTTGTTAATTAATTATTTAATTAATAATACCAATTACAGTTGAAGATCAACAACAATAATAATGAAATGACCTGTAAATTGAACAATAATAAAAATAATAAAAGAAAATTGCAGAGATCGTCAGAGTTCCAAAATCAGTGTAGTTAGATCGTAGTTACAGAGTTACAAATGGATCGAAGTTTCTGTTGGAAGAAAAAGAGTTGAAAATTGAAGGTGTTCGAAAAAGAGTGACCGTTTTCTTATTGACAGACGTGGAGTATTCAAAGAGAAGGTATCAGATGGGCGAGTTGTTCTTCAAGGTTAATGTTGGAATGGAAATAAATAAATAATCGATAACATGTCAACTTCCTCCCAAATTAAAGAAATGTTGGTTTTGATTCAATTGTATTACCTTATTACGGGTATCCGGTAGTTTCATTAGTTAATTCGACTAAATATAATTTGATATAAATACGCCAAAATATTTCAATAATCTCAATTAATATATAATTAGTATAATCACAAAACTCAGTGTAAAAAAATTGCTTATTCGATTTATTTTCTATTGTTAGGTTCTTAAGATTTGGATTCTAGTTATATATTAAATTAGTAGTCAAATTTTGAAAAATCTGCCAATACGATACCCCGATATGATACATATCAAAAATCTTCTTAAGAAGACGGTTTGATAAATTCAGCTACTCTGCTAATTTCTTTTCGAAAAAATCTTATCGAAAAAATTGTAAAACTTTCCAATGAAAATTTTGCCTCCTTCAAGGAGTACGTACAATTGAAAGGACTTACACATAGAAAAAACGCTTTATATTTCTCTTTCGCCTTTCCCTTTTTTTAGTTTATGGTTCACATTATCTGTCGTCATTGATTTTGTATTTTACAGAGGCTATTATGTATTGGTGAGTAATCATCCAACTTCTGGCATGATTTTCAAATTGAATCGAGCTTACGAATTATTTTCAGAGATCTATTTTTGGAAATTTTGTTGGTTCTATGCTGTTTGATTCACGAACAGGCCTCGCATCTGTATTCACAGGCTCCTTTATTTAGTTAATTAGTTTTTTTTCGCATCGAATCATCTTTTATTCAGAGTCATAATACGTAAACGATTAAATACTAAAAGATTTACGTCAGAAAAGAAAACGAGTTTTAGCAAATAAACTTGTTAATTGAAATATTTTATTATGAACAAATTATTGAAGTGCCCATCTTTTCCATTAACCATTTTCCGTTTCTAAGTTTTTCGACGGGTAGGTTTATTTAATATATTATTATTTATTGAAATTCTATTCTATTTTGTATTACAAATCGAGGAGGAACAATATATGACTCTTGATATATACCCATTGGATATCACTGGGCATATTTTACATGCGTAAGCGGAATTTAAATGTTACATTTACTTTAATTAAGATTTCGTATTGAAGATGTGCGTTTGACTCCTCTTGTTTCGCTGAATATCACTAAATTATCTCCATTTTAACTTCACGAACGAGTTGTTTCATATTTTCTTTCAAAGAAACAGTACGGTTAGTTATTTTTCTCGGAGCAAATACTTCTCTGCGAATTTCTATTTTTCATAGAACTTTATTTTTCTATCATCGCCAGCTCAGAGAATTAAGCTGAAGAAAAAATGACGTGATATTCCGTCTCAATATCAGAATGCAACGTTGTTACATTATTGTTATGATGAGTGACAAGAATTGAGAAATTTTTGTCTGCTGAACATGTGATCCTTTCACCGAGGCATGGCAGCATAGTTAGTCCCATGTAAAAGAATAAACCACTTTTTCATGTCTGGATGCTGACGCGCATTTGACGTAGTAGAGTTTTTTTTAATCCTCCACGAATAGCGTGGAGGAGTGACTGACGAGGCGTAAATATACAAATATTGGCACGAATGTTGTGCTGCTTGTTTGATGTTCATTTTCATTCTGTGGAAACGAGAAAGGTCCATTAATTACTTTCTGTATTTTCGGATGTGAAATGTTTTTTTTCTTTAGGCAAACTTATAGAGCATTATTGACCACAGGAATGACGAAAAAGTATAGGTTGATAACAGATTTGTTAAATTGGCTCAATTTGCCGCCTTTTTTCCTGCTGAAATTAACTTGTCAAGAAAACATCATGTTTCCTTAACTTTGATGCTGAATTCCGTTTTGCAGTTGAAACTTGCCAGTGCAGCGTTGGTTGTATTCATATTAAATATTATACATGACTTATGGAGGAGGTTAAGTTGGCACTGTTTTTGTGATTATATTCATGCAAATAGTAACCGAAATTGTAACCTTTTACACTTTAAATGTCCCCAAGTCTCACTTTTCTTGCTGCTTTGTAATACCTTTGAAGAGGGTGAGATAAATTCTATAATTCTTCAAGTTTCCTTTTGTATCCTCAAACAAATTGAAGCGTCGATAAAATAAAAACGAAAAACTCAGAAACATACGATGTTCGCCTAAAAGAGCTATCGTAATTGAGAAAGGCCAAGCAACTCATGAGGCTAAATTCCCACCTTATTTAATTTATTGAGAGGGTCCTCATGAGATGGAGGGAAGTAAGGGTAGTAAGGGCCGGCTCGACTGTGCAAGCGGGACAAGCTTCACTCAGAGGGGCAACATTTTAGGGAAGAATTTTTGATTCGTTAGTTAAACGTCCTTATTGTGATGCTCTGACTCTTTACAAAAATCAGGGATGATATCAGATTCAGAGTAAAGGAGAATGATATTTCGTTGTATAATTTTAAGAACTTGGCCAAGAAGAAAGGTGAAAACGATCTAAGGAAAAGCAAATTGCCGAATCAGGCTAGAAACTCAAACTATCTTTTCGAGTTTAACGAACTCTCAATTAAACGGGCTAAAGGTAGGAGGAAGATGCAAGATTCATCAGAAAACACGGATAATCCAAACTTTTACTTTTATTGAGGAGCATTTTAAAATAAGTAGACGTAAAATTTCCCGTGAGGAATTACTTTAACCGATTCCATACTGTTACAAGTTCATTTCAGGCACTTACTGGTACTTACGCAAGGTTATTTCGTCAATAGTATGGAGTTCAATGAAGTTTAGGTTTCATCAATTGAATTTATTTTACTTTTATTTCTTGCAAAGTTCAGAATTTACATAAATAAACGATTTATTATTATTTGCGCACATATTCGATTAATTTCGATCGTTTCATGAACTCATAAAGATCTGAAACTCCCGCAGTACGTTCTTTAATCGTTTTACTATTGTCGGAAACGATAAATAAAATTTCGATTTTAAGCATTCAAAACGCCATGGCTAATGGGTGTATTACGTTCAAGGAAGTAAAGAGACAGTTCCGGGTCGAGTTTGAATAAATTTCGCGCAAGTGCAGCAACTGGTTTGGATAGACAGCGTCGTTCTTGAACGGGAGAGCTTATCTTGTTGGCCGTACGGGTCTTCCTTTTCGGTCGAGGAGTGGCGAAGAACTCCACAGGTTGAGGGATTTCATCTCCTTGCGAATTGAGCGACATCCAGCCCTTCGCGGGAGGCGATTCTTCTTTTATGTCTGCTTTCGAAGGGGCCTACGTCTTGGGAAAGTATTTCTGCCGGAGTAGCCTTCCGCTTTATTTATCCATTTTTTCTTATCTCGGAACGGGTTGGACGCGCTTTATTGGACCTGGAGGCAATGGAGCGGAAAAAATGTCTCTTGGAAGAAAGATTTCATAAACGTAAAAAAGTTTCCGTGCGTTACTTTATGGGTGGCTGTGAACTGTTTTTTCGAACATAATGATTCTATCTAGGTGCTTGGATTGATTGGCTATGGACTTGGTACTAAAATATAACGATGATAATTATTTTATCGTATTAATGCTACAATCTCAGAAAACGTTCCTCGCTCCTAATGCTGAAGTATTCAAATCATACAATATAATTTTTTAGAACGATTCGCATCGCAGAAGTGCTCAATCTTTTGCTATAGTAAGCCACCTTTTAAGTTTATTTCGAGTGTTGGGGAAACATCTCAACTTGGTCGAATATTCGCATCCTCTATTTAAGTAGCCTACTTTCCAAATATATCTTATCCTCACTTGGCTTTTCATTTTTCTTTTTCGCCGACAAAAAATCATCTCATAAATCTTGATATGAGTTTGAAACGAGCGATGCAGTTCTAGGTACATTCTAACTCTTTTTTGCTTCCTACCTCCATTTTATTCAAATCTCATTTCAGAACCGCGTTGTGTTCCAGTAAATCCAACAAACTTTCAGTTTTATCTCTTCACACTTTTTTTCGAACCTTTTTATCGATCAGTTCACACATCTCTTTCTTATTAAGAAAAATTAATGACGTTTATAATTTTCGTAATTAAAAAACTTAGTTTCATGCCACATTCAGAATTACCTTTCCATTCTGACTGGTTTGGAATTTAAATAGATAAATAAAGCTGGAAACAATTGGTGCTTGTAGTAGCTATTTTATGTCATATTTTTTGAACATCACTTGAGCATTTTAAAGCTCTATACGTATACTATCATGTAACTGAATCATGGGACTTGCTCAAAGATCGGAAAGGACCAGTTGGGAAATTGAACTAAAGCTAAATCTATTTTACGTATTATTGATTCGGTTATTGATGAGGATTTATGTGAAGACCAACAATCCTTTTCTCGACTTTTATTATTTTATCTTAGGATAAACTTTTAGATGTTTCTATACATTTCTACCTTGTAGTTTTGGTAATTTCTAAGTTTCTCTCTGCGTTAATCATCTTCACATTTTTATTGGGTTTATAAATTTCATTTGATTCAATAAAATCTAATAACCGTCAATTATCAACTTTAATCTAGTTCACTTCGAATGCTTTCCTTTTTGTTGGAATTTAAAGTCAAATAAAAAAGAATCTGTCACGGTTTTCATCGAAGTTGAATTTCTCATGAACTTACGGCGCGCTGAACCCGATAAAAATCGATTAAAGCCGATTTTCCGTTGATTAAATGGAGCAGAACGCGCAGAAAAAAATTGTTGAAAATATAGAAATTTAACGCATTCAGTGCTCTTATTGGAGGGATAAATTCTTCGGAACATTCACTTCGAATATTGAACTTAACTAATCCGCATGCAAGGGTAGAATATGCCATGACAATTAGTCCTCTGACAGCGGAAGGATCCGTCTTAGTATTTAAATGCTCGGTGAAGGGAGAAGCTTCGAAATCGTTCGGACAAATTCATTTCTGACGAAAGTAGCCAAAAAGTGAATTTTCCTACTTCTTTCTGCCCTGATACTGTTCCGATGATTTTTGAAACTTGTGGTTGTGAATGCAAACATACTCCAATTTTCACGAAATCTCTCACCATTAGGATTTGACGGGTACTTAATTTAAAATTCCCAATGGAGAAGTTTTCGTTTTATGCGCAAAATCGCAATACGTTAGATGAAAATTGCGTAAGCACATGAATTTCGTTTTTATTAATTTGAGTTAATTGAAGCGAAAATTTCTACCTGAAATCTCATATTTCAATCAGTAATTGAGATTGAATTATTAATGTTAATATACTTTGATGCTTTAATATATTATTAAATGTTTTATTCACATACTCTAACATATCCTCTCCGAGTATATTGTTGTCGTCTTTTATTGAATAGCTTCGTCTCGCTTATTTTAATTTAGTTGTTTGGTATTCTAATTTTTTAGTGTTTTTCCACGTTTTTTATTTAAAATTGAATTGGTAAACCTTTCATTCGATTAGAGGTTTAAAGGGTGCTCCCTGGCAGCCAAATGGGGAGCGCGTTCGGTCTCGGTGAAGATCCGGGTTCGATTCCCGGCGGGGACACACGTGCCAAGGAACCTCAGCTGTTATAGTAACACTTCAACAAGAGGTTTAAAATACTCCTAAAGCCCGCAGGGTGAGACCAATTCTCGAAAAACCGGGAAGGAAGTGGATAAGCTTTCTTTCTACGTTTTGTATTTGAAGATATAATATTAAAAACCTTAAAGGGAAGTCTTAAGATATTACATTAATTCCTGAGACCAGTTCACTTGTTTTGATTAAGACTGAGTGTTGATTCTGATATTGTTAAGATCCTTTAATTTTCTGACTTTCGAGGGTTATTTTGATTTTAAGTTTGTGCGTTAATCTATTGAAATAATTTTGTACTAAGTTTTAAGCAGCCTTTAAAGTGAGTAAAGTAAAGTAAATTGAGGAATATCCTTACCCGTTTTCCTCTGTTTTATAAGCCGTTATTTTAAGTTCCCTTTCTTCACGCGTGTTTGTCAAAGAGAAGCACTCTGTCTAACTCGATATTGCTTCATTAGTTACTGCCAAACTTTCCTGAGAATATTTTCTTTCGCCGCAGATTCTTGGGCGGAAATTTGGCTTATCTCGCGAAACGACAAACTCGATAAAGTTTCTTTTGCTATGGGAATTTCAGGTTCTTTCTTCAGGGATTCATGTTCAGGAATAAGTTTTCTTTGCAGGATTTGATTTAAATTCTCTTCACCAAGAAAGGAAATAAATATTCTCCTGTGGTTGTATTTTCGGCGATTTTTCAGAAAGATTAAAATGTCTTCAAATTATTGACTATAATTTATTTGGGACCGGAAGCATAAATAGAAAGGAGAATTCTTGATAAATTGTGACAATGCTTCGCATTCTTGAATGGGGATTCTCGGCCTCGAGAAGTGATTTGACTGATTTTATTAATTTGGCTTTTGTTTTATTGAAATAATTAATTATCTCATAAATCATAAACAATTTTATAAAATTCTTTTGTGATTTATGAGATAATTGCAACTTTGTTTTTGTTTTTTGAGATGACAGTTTATCAAATCGTATACGTATTGTTTAAATATCAGAGTGATCTATACTTAAAATATTTAACGTATTGATTTTTAATTGTTTCAAGGTGCCTTTCGGCAATAATTTGCCCTCATTTAGTAAATATAGTCGCGTATCGTCCGGTACCTTCTTTAAATGCTTAACTACAGGTAAAATGTGTTATACGTATCTTTTTCTTCTCTGTGTATAAGTTAAACAAAAATTCAGCTCATTTCAGCATTTTAGGTTGATAATTTTCTTGTACATGTGCATCCACAATAAAATATGTACTGGCGGGGTATTCAACTTGTAGCGTTACATTTACCGTTGCGATTGTTTACAAAAAGTGTGGCAAGTAAAGGTCGCGAGTTAATGAAGTTTCCTTAGGAATTGACACAGGGGTCAATGTTCTCTTCCTTAAGAATTAGTCCGGCCGAATTCGACCCTAAAATGGTCCAAGAGATCAACGCTTAAGTTGTACATATCTCATTGAAACCACGGAGATAATCAAGCGACTAACAAAAGTTAATTACTACAGATAGGCGGAATGCATGCAGATGGCGGTAGTGGTCGTTAGAGAGGGCGCCGCTACAGAATTTCAGTTGGAGTTGCTCTTCAAGAGATGAAAAATTCCTTTCTTCCAGAATAAAAAGTACAATTTAGTTTGGAGACGTAATTTTCCAGATATTCGTTAATTAATCTCGCGGGTCGAAAGCAAGAAAACTGACCTCTCGGAAGAAGGATATTTTTCGTACGAGGAGCAAGTGGTTATGGGGCCTAAGCTTTTATTTATGATTGACCTATTCGTGAGGATCTTTTGCGTCAGCGAGGGAAGGTTTGGATATCGTTCTGGAGCGGTTTGCAGTCAAAGAGTGGGTGGTTGAAGGATAAGAATATCTTGTGACTAACCGTCTTTCTGTTACATATGTGCGAAATGCTTATGAATAAAATAATCTGAAGTACATAGAAAATATAAAGGAGCAATTCTCTATTAAGAAGAGTTAAACCTTTTTACTCAAACAGATCGACATTTGCTTATTATGCTTCCAATAACCTTGCCATAATTTCGATTTATTGATGCTATTTTGGATTTATGAGAGTTTCCGAATTCAAAAAGACGAAAAAAATCGATGACAATTCATGAGTAATGAATGGAATGCAAGATATCGACTTGTTTAGATATCTTTATCTATTGCAAGAGTATTATTATCCTAACGTCCCGAGCGTCACTATCCTTTCTGACGTATTTGCGTTATTTCAATAACGTTTTATAAATTACAGGTGTAGAAGTAGCAGCGTCGCCCTTTTCATTATAATATCTTACCTCTGCTAGGAGTTGTTGCTTGTAACTTATTTACCGATTATAATTAAACTCATTTCTATCTTTAAATGGTCACGGAATAATTATCGAAATTTTTAATGAAATAATTTTCCCATTCTTATCAAAGTAACGTTTAATCTAAAGACCTCGAAATGATAAAAATTATGTAGCGTTTGAACTAACTGAATCTAGAATTGCAAACTATCGTGATACGGAATTTTTTTCTTTCCGCTAATTGGTTGTGACAGTTTGTCCAAAAATGCCAACCCAAACTCTTTGGCGCTTACAGTAGTAATCTCATGGCAGTTCAAATTTTATTGATTTATAAATCAAAGTTTATTTTAGAATTAAAGAAAAAAGCAGCTTCTAATCAGTTTAGATAACTCTAACATAGAATTTTAATTTTTTAAATCATTCTTATAATTTATTCTCGTCTTATATATTTTAACTTCTGTTTGATTAAGAAAAGCTTGATTTAACTATTCTTCATTGAATTGACAGATTTATTTTTAGTCCTAAACATTTTGGTATTTTCTGTGATAGGTTTTGAGTATTTGCTTCTCTTACCAAATACAGCATTTCGGGTATTTTTGTATTTCAATTGATGAAAATCGCGCCTTTAAGGAAATAGCTGAAGATAATTTCATCATTTATGCACCGAAAATCCTTTTTTATGGCTCAAGGATTGCAGATAATTTTCTTAGCACCTTATTTTAGAGAAACAGGTTTTTTAGCGCTCAAATTTGATCAAGGAAACTAAATGTTGTTGTAAGGAATCACGACGGCGCTGTTGAAGGCAGGTGATTCACTTCCGAAGATTCTTTCGTCAAGCGGATTTTCTTCTTAAGCTCTAGCTGCGCTTATTTATGATGTATCACACGCCTTTTCCCTTCCACTTTTCCAGATTTATCCTTTGCTTTCTGAAACAGTGAATTCATGGCTCTCTTAGCCTGTTGCTAACTGTCTTCCGCCTCTCCCACTTGCCCCTTTCTGAATGGAGTGAGTGGAAAAAAGACATTTTTCATGAATTAGTTCTGCTTTCCGCCGCGCAATATACTGCGGCGTCCTAGATGCGAAACGAGATCTATATAGGAGGCAAGGATACGAAGTGCATCAACAGACAACGTGTGGTTAATTATTTCCAAGTGCCAGAGGATTCCGCTTAATTAAACAAGCCCTCCGTTCGGGAATTTTTGATTACGAAGAAAATGTTTGCTGTTTTTTATAGGTCTGTATCGAACGGAATGGATTGTCCATGCCGTTTCTGGTCGATTCCGTTTAGATTGGTACGTATCTAAGCAACTCGCTGGGACGCTTCACCTCCACGTTAATTAATTTTTCCCTTCTCTGTGCGGATGACCTCAATAATGTAGTCTCTGCCTGCATCAATAAACTAATGAACCCTGGTTCTCAAATTCGCTGGATTGGTAACATCTATTTTATATCGAAAGCTACTGAAACACTTAGGAATAGTAGCACCTACGAGAAATGAAGAGCGTTGGTGCGAAAACGTGGGGTGGATGCAGCTTGATACTTAACACGAGAATCATTAACGATTCTCCGAATTCTCATGAATCAGTGCGGTAGGCAGAAATATGGCTTCCCGCAAACTCTAGTCGAAGTAATCTGCTACTGTGAGTAGTCAATAAATGGATATTCGAAGTAGTGACTTCGTGACGATAATATTATCTGTTGGTACTCTTGAATAGTCAACTTGATGGAGATAGAATTGACGGTACCTTTTACTTTTTTATCTGCCACGACCGTGAATTTTTTGAAAATGGATGTTTAGCAAGAAAGCTTATGTAAAATATCGTCTTAGCATAATGATAATACGAATGAATGTATATTTACAAATTAAAATATAGTTACTTAATATTACTAATTTTACGTAACTAATATCGTAGCAGTTGAATTCACATTACAATCAATTAGAATTACTCCGAGATCTTCCAGAACGTAGAAAATTTAGGAAAATTTTAAAAAGTTACATCTTAAAAGGACGGTTTACAAACGATTTCCAGAAATTTTGATAGTTTAAATGAGAATGATAATCTAGATTTAGCTCTTTAAGAATTACCCTTTTTCGAGGGCCATATCATTGAGACAGCCTGCTGATATTCTCAACAAAAATTTATACGCTCAAAGTATAAGGAAGAAAGTCGAAAAGAGATAAGGGTTAAAGATATCAAAGCGTTGATGATATCTGTTCTAATGATACATTTCATGTGAAGCTTAAGGTTTATTTCTCTTTACAAATTATCTGTAAAATCTGGGTTCAAGAAGTGAATAAAAATTATAATTCTCCTTCACACAGAAAGGTTTAAGGAAGGAGATTCTATGTACTTTAAACAGCCATTTTTGTAAATGCGTGTTGAATTGAAAAAAATCGATTTTGTTATCTCCCAGAACGTAGCACCGCGCTTGCACAGTTTTAATGTATAATTTTTATTTTGTACTAACTGTTACTATAAAATTATATATGGATACAGTGATACCTCTACTTACGAAGCGCTCTAAACTTTTTTCTTACTTTATTTTAACCTCCAGATATGAACTTAATTTCGAGATACGAACCGAAAAAACCGGAAAGATATAATGGAAAATTGGGTCTCAAGACACTAAGTTTTCGGGTTACGAACTTCGAACTGGAATGAATTAAGTTTGTTACTCGAGGTAGCAATGAACTGTTACTACTGGTTAGCATTTAAATTCAGTTCCCTTGTAGTTACAAATACTCAGAGATTTCACTCGCGTTTATTAACTCAGCGCAATTTAAGTAGGTATCCGACGTCCTCGATAAGATTTCGAAAGAGCTATCGATTTCTGTAAAGCAAGATTACTTTGGTCCTAGTTTTTCCTTCCGCTTTGTCGCGTGACCTTTAGAATCTCAGCTTTGTTTTCTTTTTCCTTTGCTCTTTTATGATTTACTCCTCTCTCTCAGGTCTTCGACGGTTTTCAATTGAAGCCGCGAAGCAAGGAATTACAGGAACGGCGTTCTTAAGATATCCACTTTATTAGGGTTTTTCTTCTTCGCTTCCTGTAATAAATAATATCAGCTTGCTAAGTTACCTTTTTCTTGTGAAATTTTCCTCTACGTCTTTCTCTCTTGCATTTTTGGTTAAAAACCTTTACTAGGTAGATCGTTATCTTCATTATCTTGTTCTTTTCTTTTTCCCATAAATTCCTTTATTTAAGCTGAAAATTTTAATTTTTATCTTATGTTTTTGTATATTATGTGAACTATTTGTTTATAAATTTTCCCTTTTCAAAAGAATTTCGCTACATAAGCATTTATTCTGCCTTTTTCCGTTTTTAGCCATATTCCTTATTATTCCGTTTAAATTTACGGAGCAGATTTTAGTTTAGTCAAATTTCACTGGGTTTCTTTTCTTGTTTTATGTTGAGTGTACTACTATCTCTCTTATGGCGATATGGCGTTCGTTTAGTTGGATCCCGGCATAGGCAGATAACAGTCATAGATCTGGTCACCAACAAGGCATAGAAAACATTTTTCTTATTCGGAAACCGTATCACTTTCTACTTCAACCACTTTAATTATAATTTTTGTGTTCCTTTAAAGGCCGTAAATTCGGAAATTCTCGGATTTCTAATTTCATTGGCGTAATTGTATAACGTCGCATGACAAGCATGACTCGTAAAATTTCCTTCTCCAGATCATTCCCTCCTCTAGGTCGATCGCATTCGGGCATCGTTGTCCTTCGTTCGCATGCTCAGGGTGCTGATCGTCCTCTCTGGCTCACACGTGAAGTATTTGTTCGAACTCCTGAAAATGTACACTTGCACGTCAGAGTTAGCCGTCCCTAGAGCGGGCACACCTGCAGTGCTGTGTTCCCTCGTGGTTAATTGGGAGGTCCGCTCGAAGAGGCCGTCGATTCTGGGAGCAAAGCCAGGGGACTCTTTCGCCACCGATTTCTCTGACATGTAGAGTCGGTTATAGAGGACAAGTTAGCAGCTTTTCGACGTTGAGCGAACCGACCTAGGAAACGGCAGCAACTTGAGAGTATCTGAATAAATGCGGCGGACTTGAATAGCTCGCCATTTTCCAGGATTATCGCGGTTCCCACTGTAACCGGTATTTGTGCGGAAGCTCCGGTATAGTTCGCAGCGCGGAAGAGCAGCCGGGGAAATTAATGCAAAAAAGGATGCGACGTGAAAGGTGTTGATATAGAGAGGAAGGAATTAAAATCTTCTCTCCCACTGGATAACACAGTGGAAAACCTGCTTCATTGAATACATCTACCAACATCTTTTCTTTCCGTGGAATAAAAAATCATGTCCAATAGAATTATAAATTTATTATAAATTATAATATGATTAACTTTATTATAGCTAAATACTGTAAAAGCTAGAAAAAATTTAATTTATTATCTTATAGCAATATATAATTATTACATATCATTAATTATAAATCATTAATATGAAATCAGTGGTAGAAGTACCAACAATAGTAATGCAATCATTAAGCGAATTTTAATTCCTATTGATTGCGAGTTAATCAGTTCTCTCAAGGATTTATTCAATAAATTTATTTGTGAGATACAGAAGAGAAATGTATCCTCATTTGAAATCCAATTTCGCACTCACCCATTCTGTACTTACTTTTTACATCCTGCTCGTGGAAAATGCCATAAGTTATAGAGCACCTCGAAGAACTTTCTTGATTTTACGAGTATCCGGCGCCATGAGGGAGTTTGTTGAAGTATGGAACTTGGGAACTAAAATTCATGTTTACTTGGCAGTGAGTATCTTGATGAATTTTTCAAATTTAAAGGGGCAATCTTGCAATCAGGTTACTGCATTAGTGAGTGTTCGGCCAATAAACTTGACCGTCTGTATAATTTACCCGATTGAGGCTTGAGTTACTCGCTTCGAGTGCTACATCAGCCTATTTATCGAATCGCCAAAGAGCGCGTGGTGGAGTATTTACTGCTTCCCTAAAGTGGATTTCTAAATATGTAATTTGGTCCAAAATGCTCAATGCCTCCATCAACTCGTTCGGATTCTTTGTCTTTCTGAAACCATACTCCTAATTGACGCAGATGAATTCTTGTTAGTACTCATTTATCATTGGAAAGATAAATATGAATATTTCACCCTGGTCGCTTGCAAACATGTCTTAGAGGATATATTCTCAGATGACTGTTGTGTTTTGCCCTCTTCAACTGCTCAACATAAAAATTTCCTTCCTTATGTATGATATATATTTACGCAAACAAATTCATACCAGATGACATAGTTTCCTGTACACCTCGATATGATTCAAAATTAAAACAAGGTATTATCCTGATAACTTTTTATCAAAATATTTCTTAATTTTTATACTTAGATATTAAATTTTCTATTTCGCTTTTTAGTTAAAAATATGTATAATTGATATTATTATGCTCTTTCTATAATCGTGTTGTTTCATCTTCTGAAATATTACAATATCGATATTTTAATCTACGTGGAGTCGGAATGACCGTAAATTATTATATTCTGTTGTGTATTTCTTCCAAGTATCGCTGAAGTTAATTAGCTTTTACGGTTCTGATTTGTTAAAGATAATATATATATTTTTCCGAATATAATTACAATTTGGTCATTCCGAACATAAATAAAGGAAATATTTTGACTCTCTTTAGGTAAGAGAGTATGTGAATGGTATATTTGGTTGATTTTGATGTTCGTTTTATCAGTAGTTGAATGTGGCGCTTTTATACTTTAGATAATATATGAAAAAATAAGGTGTCAATTCACTTAGTGATACGCAATTAATGCAGAAATCGCTCCATATTATTTCGATTGCAAGCAGATTATCTATGTCCATTATTTTGTATACATTTAAATCTTAAGGTATCATTTTTTATATCTAAACTGATCGAAATATATTTATGCGAAGATTCTTATTTAATTTCACCCGAAAAATTACATCCCATTATCAGTAAAAATTCGTCATTATGATTTCAATTCAAGTTCGACTTTAATTGCTATCCTAAGCTGATTTCATAGCATTTTTGAACAAAAAAATCAAGTGTCCTCTTTTTTCACTTTGATTATTCTTAAAGTTTTATTCTGGAAGAAAGAATGTTAAATCAGAAATGCATTCTCATTGGGACGTTCCGAATATTATCTAGTATTTTTTACTATAAAAAGGGTATAGCTGCATCTTGGAGCGGACTATCAGAGAATGGAGACGCAAAAACGAAAAGCTAGACCCTCATTAGAAAATAAAATAATTTTACTTTTATTTCGGAGATCTTAGTTGTATTCTGCACTAATTAGAGGCATTCCTCACGATTTATCGGAACATATTTAACTTTGTTATTGCTTTATTTACTCGCTTGCTTAGTGATATTGGTAAAATTTAAATCTAGGGTCCTCATTCATAACAGAAAACATAACCGCAATCTGAGATGTGGGTCAATAGCATCTCTATCTGATCATCATTCCGTCTTCACCTATAGCTCCAGGTGAGAGGAGTCGTGAAGATGAGATTATATTCTGCTCGCATTGGCGTAGCTGGGTTTACTGCTTCTCGCGGCGATTCCTGTGTTTGTCCCTCCGTTTAATACACTCCGAACATAAGTTAAACAGAAGATACACCACCATAGTGCCCTCTAAAACATGCCACCTGAGGCGAACGGTCTCCTTAGCTACGCCAATTTCTACGAGAAAAATGCTGATTCGCTAAAAAATACTTAGCCCTTTCTTGGACCAGATTCTTTATCAATCTCTTTATGTTTTCCGGGTCACTTCCAAACCGAAGGAAGGGTCAAGGCATCACCCGCTGCTAGATATTTCGGCTACTGCGAACTCATATACTGGATCTTCCAGTTGGTAGAGGTTTTATCGCGCGGAGTTTGAACAAATCTATTTCTTCGGACCATCAGGCCCTTTTATTTTCCTCCCCTACCTTTTACCTCATCCTCCGAGATCCCGTCACGCAAGTTCCTTCACTTGGCGCATCTCTCAGGGAGGCGCTGTCGGAGGATAATCTCTTTATCACACCACTCGCAGTGACAGATGGCGCTGCGAACGCTCTCGCGATCCGATAGAAAAATAGAGGGTCTTCCACCCCTTTGGGGGGGGGGGGCGCAAGGGAAGCGAGGTACTTCCTCAGTGGCCGAGTGGGGCGATCAGCGATCGATGAAGAGAGAACAGTAGTGAGATCCCTCCTCCCACACTTGTTCTCTACCGTTTCGCCACACCCCGCCCACACCAAAGTGCGCTCTCTCCGCACCCAATCCACCCCCCAATGTTCTGCTCTCTCGCAAGAATTGACTCGTCGCTTAAATTTTTCCACTCCCCTCGATACAGCCGAAACCGTGTGGAAAACTATACAGAAGCAATAATCCCCAAATAGCTTTTTTAAGAAATTCTTTTCCAGACAGTGTTATTCCTCTCTTGATTCAGCTCGCCATGTAGTATTAAGGGATTTAATTACAAGGACCTATTTAGCTCGTGTTATTCGAAGAACGTATTTTTTATGAATACGTAGGTATCGAAACCCCCGAAGAAACGCTTTGTGTGAGGTCTACCACCCAATTTTAGCAAATTAAATCCGTACATGATACAAAAACATGATTCTGTTTAGAGTAGAAGAGTAGAAAGTAGTTATCCGTATAATTACGTCTACTTAAGAGCTAAAACAATTTCGCTTACTAGTGCGTAGCGGCAAACCGGAAGTGGAGTTGGACCTCACTGGGGCACGATTGGAAACGTTCAAGGTAACTTATTTTGTCTGAGTCAATACATGAAAGGAAAATAATAAATGTCTGGTATTCTTTATAATTTGTTCTCAAATAACCTCAGTTAATACCATTTTTATCAGTGTTACTACCATTATTCATCCTCTACCAGAGGTTAACCATACTAATATTTTTTCGAATCCTACTCGAAGCAAATTTTTGCCCAGACAATAAATCTATAGAAATAGGACTGAATAACATTTAAAAGAGTCAGTAAAATATAAAAATCAAAGAAAGATAAAATTCATGACTCCTATGGTTAAAGAATGAAGGTAGTAGTAGTCTTGCTAAAATTGCTTGCTAAAACTGAAGGATTCCAGAAATTTATTGCGGTAAAACCTTTATTGCTGGACAACTGAGACCGTTTAACTATTCTTAAGAAATATGGGGAGTAATTAGTTTTATTTTGCCTAATATTCCATTGGAAATAAGAATCTTATTTACTCAAAAAATAGCTTTAATCCTATTTCCCTCTCCGTTAATTTTGTAGATATATTTGCGTATAAGAAAATGAATGTTTACGGTCTTCTGCTCCTTACACATTCCAAAGATACCCAATGAGGTATGCGAGAGCATTTGTGGTGAAGGATAATTTTTGTGACGCTAAAGGAAATTTACAAATTAAGTAATCACTATTTGTAATTCTGATAAAATAAAAGATTAATGTTATATACTGTGGATAGATCGGAAAGTTTTGAGCAGAACCAAGTAATGTTTTTCCAGTTGAATTTTAACTGCTGGAAGAAGCGTATTTTTGTCTCATAAAAGAGTTGTTGTCAGTCTACCGCTCATAAAATGGTCTTGCTAAAGAAAGCCAGATTTGAAAGTTATAAAGTCCTTCGGTTAATAATCGATCGAAATAATTTATTTTCCGCATATTTTTATACTTTCTACTAAATAATTTTCAGTGAAATTAAATAATTATAATTGAGAATTACTTAAGTATTTAAATAGTTTCCATTTAAATATAAAAGAAAATATTCCATAGGTCTTTATCTTATTCGGCATTCGTTTACGAAATTCAGATGTCAATGAAGGCTACTCCTAAATTTTGAAAATACACATACACAGCTTCTGATGCGAAATTTAGATTTAACACTAAAATAGTGAACGTAAGACCTTGGTGGTAAAAGTTTGAAGTTCGAGTATAAGATCGAAATTCTTCTCATCCTTGTACGGTCGAAAGTTTACGGAAACTTGGCGCATTATTTTCGTTGGGAAATGGCGGTTTGAATATTTACACGATTAATCGGTAGTCAAAGCGTATCTTGGGAAGATAAATTTAGAGCGGTTATTGTTCTGGTTCGACGATATTTGATCTAAGCCGCTGAAGGTATGATGAATTTTGTATAAAACCATTATTAATTAATAGAACGAATTCGCTAAGTTCGGAAGAGAACGCAGTGTTTACCAACTAGAAAGGGAAAATTGTATTTTGATTCCGTAGAAACAGTGAAAACTTCATTGTTTTCAAACTTCATCATAATTCTAGAAATATTTTATGCTTTTCTGGCGTATGATGAGAATAAAATTTTTCCTGATTTCCCCTCCAAAATTTCCCCGAGATTTTGCCATCATCGAAAGTAGGGGCAGCAGAATACTTGTTTTGGTGGGGAACTCGGGAAAATTTCATGCGAAACCAAATCATGATTACGAAGAGAGGATTCTGGTTCTGAATAACCCAACTAATGCCATCATAAAATCTGGACCACCATTAGAAACGGGCGCAAACGGCATTACGAAACGATATCTGAGATTCAGTGGTTAAGAGTATTTCGGAAACTGGTGAATGCAAATGGAAATGCTGTGCGACGTAAAATAGATCGAGTATTTCCCACGGACTCTTGGAAATTGAGTATCCTATCCTTATTTTTTGTTATATGCTACAGAAATATACTCAAGTAACTAATTTCAAATAGGTAGTTATGCGCCAGAATCGATCCTTAGCACGGTTAATCTACATGAAGGGGGTTTTATAATAAAAATAATCCGTATTATACTTTTTATCAATATTTTTGGTTATTCATTTGATTTGCCAAAACTTTTTGTCCAAAATAGGCACAATCGGTTCATTTTCAATTCCCTTGCTTAACGGGGAAACAGTCGTAAAGAAAAGCAAAGAGAAAACAATTTCACTCGATTTTTAACTTTTTTCTACCACCAATTTTAACTACATAAAGTATGCTAAAAATCAAGTACTTTGGCGCCAATAAAAATTTTAGTTTTTGATAATAGCGAATACCTTTCCAAATTTTAATTTGTTGCAATTTAATTTACTAAAATTTTAAGTATCTCCTAAAAAGAGTGTAACTTTAATGTGCGCACGCATTCACAACATTCACAAACAGTTACATTCTGGTTGCTTCGGAGATGCATTTCGAATTCTTTTCCTGAAATGTATGGAAATGAGGAAGATTTAAGCAATGGTATGTCTTTGATAATCCCAACGTAAATTTTATTAATTTTATTTTCATCCTGCTTTCCTTATCAATTCAAACTACATCCTACAAGGATACGTCATGCTAAACATGTGCAAATCCATGATATGTACTGTATTGAATTACATTACTCATTTCGGTGATGCACGTGCTTGTAAGAAACCTTGAGAGAGGATTTCTTGCGAAGAAATGTTTTTGGAACTGTAGTAGTTTTGCATTACTTTATTACTGTATGAAATAGTAGAATTCCATCGAATGCCGAAGGAGGACATCTATTTAATCTATTTTAAAGTAAATTGATGAGATGAATTCGTGAGATCTTGTTGACAATTTGAATTGCATTCAAAGTTGTTTTTAGTTTACAGAGAATAAAGCATCTATCCAATCAATCTCTTTAATTTTACATTGCAGTGGTGTTCATATTTGACCAGGGTAACTCTATGAAGTAGCTGTTTACTCATTAGCTAGAATTTTTATAAGAGTTTTGATCGATGAATATCGGGTCACACAAATGTTCATCATATTTATGGTAATTAGTATTCATTTAAAATTAAATTCTAAAATTTCATTTTTGCTTATTTTCTCAGAATTATTCTACGTCGCACAATAATATTTGATATTATTAATTATTAGTAAATTATTAGATTTACTTTCCATTTTTATTTATTATAGATTAAATTACATATTTAAAGAATAATTTCCTTCCGTAATCTGTAAAGTATTTCAGGGTGTAAGCGAATAGTTTCTCTGTTAAATAACGTTATTTTTTAGCCTCGTTTTTGTGGTTTGAATTGGTCACTCCCATTTTATGTCAACATAGGGAATACTTTCCATATTAAACTTTCCAAAGTGCCCTTGGTTTGAGGTCGGTCTCAACTAAATCACTGTTCTATTGCATAGATAATTAAGGCAAAGATGTATGTTCGCGTTCAGTGATGTAAAATCATGTAATTTTGATTAACCTGTAAACATAATGTATTCTTTTACCAGCGGAATAAACACTTTCATATCTGGTTATTTTTCTGTTTTAAAACATTATATTGCAATGAATGAAGCATATAACATTGTATTCGGTTCTTGAATCAAGAACCATTTTACTGTTATTCGCAGAATCTGGTACCTTTTGGAATTATTTAATGATGATGTACGCTTAAGTTCTAAAAAATGCGTGAAAATCATAAGGATATAATAGATAGGATAGGATAAATTGGAATATCTAATTTTATTAATTTTAAGTCGGTTTAATCCTACAACTGAAATAACTTAAATTTATGAAGCCATGTGTGCGACGAATTGCTTTGAAATCTTGATTGATTGATGAAGGCTTGAAAACCGGGTAATTTGTGAAGCCATTAGCGATTTCCTTGTCATTTGACCCTCTTATTGCGCGTCCTTAGCTCTTGACATTACCCGGTAACGGAGAGTTCCCCAAATTTCACGCAAGGAAAAGAGAGGCTGAAGAAAGCTTTCACTTCCTGAGGAGGGATTCTTAGAAATGTAGCCTCAGTACCCATTTTGATATCTATGAAAAAAATGGGCCTACTTAGTAGATAAAGAAGACCATAACATCGTTTCAGAGACATGAGAAAAAATCGCTGAAGTTCTTCTGAGAAAGTCGTCATATTGAGTAGGATTAGGTTTCCTATAAAATTCAACTCTCAGCATTTCTTTGGGGAACTCATCCAGAACTAACTGCGATCTTCAAGGATTTTCAGTGAAATTAAATAATTATAATTGAGAATNCAAGGAATGTTTCTATTTTTGAGATATATTTAAGGAGAATATACACGATTTATATTTAGTTTCTGCCGTAGTTTTCTGGCAGCAGGAATTTCTATTATCCGGTCTTATTCTATAAGCCGGTCGGCAAGCCTTTTTTCTGGTTCATCAACTTCCCAGGATTTATTATACTTCAGAGGTTTGTGAAAAAATGGAAAAGTGAAAGTTTAATTCTCTTATCATCTTTCAAAAGTTGAGCTTTTTTATTTTCTTGGATTCAATTATTTTTTTCCTATAATTTTCCTCCACTCATGTACGTTGTCATTTTATTTATAATATTGCTTTCTTAATTCCACCGAATACCTAGAAATATAACTTGTGGATACTGGTTTATGTATAGTATTTACTTCCAAAATAACTCACTTTATTATATAAATTATTAACAACACACGCATTATTTATTTCAGTAGCACAGCAGACAAATTTAAGATTCATTAAATTTGTTTATTGTTATCTCTTCATGATGCAACGTAGAAATGGTATTACGCTTGAGAAATCATTCTTAAAAATACTCTTAATTATTCTTTAGAAACTGGTTTTCAGTTTTAAATAGTAGACAGCCAGTGAAATATAGTGTTGAATTTAAAGTAAATGAAATTTGCCTGCGACAAAAACAAGCTCCATCTACCGTAATTTTATTTAGCGTTTGACATGTAATATTGATAACGTATTGTTGGATTAAAATACCAAAGAATTAAAAAAAAATTTGCAGGATAATATTCGAACGGTATTTAAGAAACTGCCTATCATCATATGCAATACCGTACGATCATCTTTTTTATCAGTATGTCTACTTTCGGGTTCTGCACTTGTACTTTTGCTCTTGTATAGATCATTTCGGTAATTCGTCATATATTATTTATATTTTATATAGAATTGTATTTGACGTATATTATTGAATTAATGGAATTATATACTAGATCAACAGAACTTGGCATTTTTTCGGAATATTGTATATGTTACTTTTTCTAGAAGATTAGAAAATAACTAGCATCCAACAGAAGTTTCTTAGGCAGAACTAACAGTTTTGACAGAACATTTGGAGGCATCATTGAGCTAAAATTTAACCTCGGTGTTTTTTAAAATGTGTTGCGTTCTACTAAACTCATAGCGATATAAGTAATGTTATCAAGGGTAATTATATTTCCAATTTGTAGAGAACGTAAAACATTATGCATTATGGAAAGAAAAGGAAAACTACAAAATGTTGTGTAAGCATACCCATCATTGCCTACATGCATTCTCTCGTGTGTAAAGGGGTAACGTATGAAGTTAGAAATATTCATACCCTGATATTGATTTTTAAAAGATATATTTCAGTACCTTTTTCAGAGGATTAAAAACGATGACTGTGATAGGATTGGAAGATAATGCTGAAGTAATTCATGTTATAATAATCTACAGCAGAGGCTCTTAAACTCCATTAGTCTAATGACTTACATAAACTAATTTTTTTGTTCCGCTGACTCCTAAATTTTTTTGCTTTCACGTACGAAGCGTTGAGATGCTTCGTACGTGAAGCATCGAAGCATCTTGATTTCATATGCTGATAAATAGATGCAATTAATTACGCAAAGTAATGTATTAAAATGCTTTAATTGATTATGTTAACAAAAACTGTTACAAAATTACATGAAAGGGCGAGGTTGAGCATCACATTAAATAAATGAGAAACATTTATACTCACGGACTCCTTCGAATTATTTCAAGGGCCCTATTTTAAGAACCGCTGATGTATAGGACTAACATGATTGTATCCGAAAAGAATTCACGTCTGAAAAAGCAGAATTATCATTTGGAATTGGATCGTTTACTTACTTTCTATTTAAACTCACGTATCATTTCAGAATGAATACATATCCCTTCCCTCGCTCACGTTCTAGGAACCTTAGTCAAAATCAATATTGTGAGACTCGTGAATTTCTTTTAGTTCTGATTCGGAAACGCATGAGAAATGTCAAAAAGAGAAATACTACGGTGAACAAGATCGGTTCTTCCGTTTTTTTTTACACGTTCTGGTGTAATCGAGTTTTACGAACGTTTCTTTAAAATAAGTGCTTTACCTTGCAGTGCCGGACGGAATTAAGCGAATGGAACATACTGGTTTCCATTTAACATTGTTTCACGCCGTCTTTTTCTACGACTGAACATGTGGGTATCGTGCGTACCATCACGCACCCACTACTCTCGCTACAGAAGAGTGAGGAAATTCGAAAAACTCGTTTCTATGATGCCTACAGCGTTTTTCGTTTTAAAAATTTCATATCAGGCGCTTCGACGGCGATGTGAAGAGTCCATCGTTCAAAAAACACCATGCTCAGCGATTCGATGGTGGGAAACGTTTCGTTTATTTCGCCTACTTCGTGATGTGTAGACAAAAGCTTTTTCAAGTAAAAATGAAAGAGAAGCTTTCGAAGCTTGTGAGCGTAACCGATTGACCTGTAGTGTCATTTTTCACTCTCGCGGAATCCTGCTGTCGAGAGAAAATGCGTAGTTAATTAGATGCCTGCGGGCGTTATTTATGCACGGAAACTCGTGGATTAGGTATAGAGGAAATCGAATCAGTTATCAAGTGAACATTTTAACGTGACGGGCGGAAGGAGACAATATTTTGTTTGATATTACGCCGGTGGTTTTATGCGTCATAAGGGATTATAGAGGTCAATCGGAATCCATGGTGTCTACAGATCAATTAATTTGAGTTAGTATCGGTGAAATTTGGCTTTCCGATTTCGAGACTTTTCCCTTAATTTTCCTTAATTGAAGATATTGTGTATTGTTATGTATGTGCGTAATATATATTCGACATAACTTATAGCATTTATAGTTTAAATTTATTAAAAACTGTAAAAATTGTAAGTGATGTCCAATACTTATATTTTAATAAATAAATATTAAGCATACAGTTCTCTTTATATTTTTATCTGGTCAGAGCTATTTTTTATTTTGAATGAAAACTTGCCGTCTATTTCTAATTTTACAAAGTTTCAATATAGAATAAAGAAGGTGATTTTTCATTGTGTATATTGAAAATTTGTTTCATATCTTTACTCTTTTAGTGTTAGTGATACTTGATGGAAGCTAAAACTTCAAGAAATAGTAGTATCTTAATTTTATGGTCACATTAATTAATGGAAATTCACATGAATTAAATAGAATAAGAAATTTATGACTAATGTGTCTCCACATTAGGAATGGGATAGTAAGCTTAGGATTATATTCAAATTAACTTGATTGAGTTTGCACAAATACGATAAATTGTCACCTCAATAACGTGATCTATAGAAGTCCGTATGCCATCAAAATTTTATCTGTCGTACTAAATATTTGAAGAATCCAAGAAATTTGTTAAAGCTGAAATTATTAGATTAATACGAAGCTTATTTAACATTATAAATAGTTTTCAGTCATTTTATTAATTTCATTTTCTGATTGGTTTCCTTCGTAATAAAATTGAAGGAAGCTTCTTACAAAATACAACTTTCACGTAGTTTGTATTTTAAGCTCAGTATGTTTCATATTAAGGAATAAGGGATTTTGACAAACGTGTATTCAATATTATTCAGTACAGCAGCAAGGTTACTAAGCGACTGCTGAATGACAGTTTGAAATGAAATTCTTTACGGATGCATGGAAGAGATAGATGGCGAGTAACAGGAAAGGACTTTATGATTGCAGTTTTGTCCAATTTAGCTTTTATCTCGTTCGTTTTCAATGGGATCAGCATTCTTGCGTGCTAATTCATTTGAAGCAATCTATGGGCAATCTAGTTATTTATTTTTAAACTGAGTATCACAGTTTTATTGAAAAAGAAATGGGCGGGAATTGTGGAAGTGGCTGAAGGAGCTTCGATGTGGCCTCCGACCAACTTTTTGAAACACGACTCTCCTTTCTTCTTTGTAGTGTGAAGCCATATTATCACCAAGTACTTTTTGTATTTTTGTAAATAACCGATGCTTTTCTCATAAAACTTTAAAATGCGCTTAGGTCGAAAATGATTCCAATTTGAGTGATTAGCGATATTTTTTTATTGTGATAGCAAATCGTTGTATTTTTAGGCATGGTGATCCAAAATCAAAGTGCTGATTAATCACCTATCACCTCAAACGGCAAGGAGTGGTGTGAACGTTTTATCGATTTATTAGAGCGTTTTCATTTCGAGTTTAAAAGGTGCTCGTGGTTTGATCGAGAATACACGCAGGTCCTGGTCTGTAGGACATTGCGTCTGGATGGTATTTGAATTTGGACGATGAAACCTGAGGTTAGGACAGGAAGTTGTAAGTTTTAGGGTAAAAGAGAGTTATGGGTTGAAGAAAAGCAGGGATTGGGTTTTATATAAAAAATTGGGTGGATGGCGACGGAAATTTAGAGGACAGATTTTGCCATCACGAGTTGCTCTGTTGAACCTCGCCGATGGCGATCTTGGATAGGTTTCTTTGAAAAAAAATAAATAATTTGTCTTAAATAATAGCATCTGATTTATCTCTGTTGAATTTACAGTCTCCTAAAAAAATTCTATTGTAATTCGAAATCGAATTCCGCTCGTAGTGTATTGCATTAAATAAAGGTTATTATCTGAAGATTAAATCATTCTGTGATTGTACGTAGGCTCTTACTTGTATTTGTGTCGTTTTATCTATAAAATAGACATGCGTATATAAAAAATCACCTAAAGATGGCGATAATTCGTAGGAAACAGTCATGTACGAGTATTAAACTAAATTTTGTAAAATAACAACAGTTTTTTTAAATTTCACCACTATCCAAGTGCCATCAATTTCTACCAGTAGTAGTTATAGAATTTACAATATGTTTTAAATAAATTCTAGAATGAATTTGGAAGGAATAGAGACACTCGAAACGCGTTCTTTATGTTTTTAAGTTGGAGATAAATAAACCCATGACAGCGAATGTTGTAAATTATTCAAATTCGTTACATTTTGGGTTTGAATCGGAAGGAAACCCTGAATGATTAAAGGCTCTCGTTGGAGATTTGACAACGCTTTAAGGAATGGGATATCGTCTTTCACGTAGATGTGGAGACCTACGACTCTGCATACAAACCTTCCTTTCGTATAATTGAAACAGCCGCGAGGGAATATTCCAAATTTCGTCAGGTGTGCGAGGAACGTGCTAATTCTTTTGGGATTGGTTCCGCGATCCGTCTTGAGGTAGCAAGAGGAAGAAGGAGAGGTTGCTCTGAGGTCGGAGGACTCGTGTCCATTATTCAGCGTCACGTTCCGGTTGATCGTTTCGATGATGCGGGCGAAAGAGCGGCTAAAGAGGGCCGCTAAAGGCGAACGCGGATGGGAGAATAATTAGCGAGAGGGGTTGATTCTGGCGGATGGAGTGGTCGACGATGAAGGAGGGAGATGTGACAGGAGGGTGCGAGGGAAAAGACGAACGCCTTAAAATGAGGTCGAACGGATGCGAAGGTAAGGAGTAAAGATTGAAGGATGGAGAGATGGAGATGAGATGAAGACGAAGAGGAAGAAGCGTAAAGAGGAGAATCAGGGAACAAAAGAGGGAGGGCGAATTAACGTCAGAGCTCAATCGGTGTTAAGAACCTCTCGGTTGTTCTTGAAATATTAATCTGCTGAGGGGATTTGTTCGAAGTTAATTTGCTTTTATGAGCAGCTGTTAAAATTGTATTTCTTGGAGAGCGTCTCTTTGAATTTAGTGATCGATCTTCAAATTTTTGTCTGTCATTGTAGGACAAACGCTGATATGAAACAGGTTTCGTGGAATCACCGGTTTTTTTTACACATCTTGTACGCATCTTATAATTATCTTGATTCGCTATTTTGAAGATGATCTGAGCAAAGGATTAACTCGGAGCAGCAATAGAGCAGTTTCACGCCGAAGAATTGCTACAAGTAGAAGGATGAACTAATTTTACATGTATTATATCTCACTTATTCACAGTCTCTTGTTTGGGCGTTTTCCCATATCGTGGGGTTTACTCCGTAATACTCCTGTTTCTCCCCAATCCAAAATTTTTGTTTATTCTTATATATCGACGTTATTTTTCTTGGTAATAGTTAATTTTATTCAATTTGTATATACTTAAGAGTTTATCATGTACTGACTTCAGAGATTAGGAGAAAGGAGACCATTTTGGTTTAACCTCGTCGAAATAATAAAATAGTGATAATAATAATTTTCTTCCTCATGTTTCCTTTATCTAAACAAACAAGATTGTATTAATGATTGCAAGATTTTATACTTCTATGCCTATTGTCTACCTTGGCGTTGAAATGACCAGAAGGTGAATTAATTTTATGAAGTATACGAGAGTATGAGTATACGAGAGTATGAGTATACGAGGTATTGATTTTATTAGGTTGCTAAAAAGTGTCCCTACCTAATAATGAAATGATTCTGGTGTTATCTTAGTACATGGTTTATTTAAACTGGAAACGTATCTGAAGTTAGTCTTTTGGTTTTGCGTGTAATTGTAGGACAGTTACCTCGTTTGAATATGATTTGCATACAGGTTGGTATAAATGGTTATGAAATGTAATGATGCGAAGAAATAAAGGGAGGCGTATCAAGGAGATGAGGAGCGGATTGGGGAAATAAGTGCGAAGAAGTACTGTTGAGGCACAAAATAAGAAAAAAAGAAGGGAAGGAGCGGAAATAGGAGGAGTGAATTTAGAAGCAGCGGAGGAGAGCGAGGAGGCTTGGGCGCATGATTCTTTCTTTGAAGGCCCGTCAGCGGCAGACAGTTTTTGCACTCAAAACAGGATACGGATTGGCAGAAAAAACGGCGCGGTGAGTTGCGAAGGAGTTAGGAAAGGAAAAGAAGAATTAGGAGTCGAAAGCAAAGAGAAAGAGAGAAGGTGAACAGGGGCCGTGGAAAAACTAACACCCGGTCTTAATTCGCGAGATTGTCTCTCGCACCGCACACGAAATTCCAGCTTTTGGAGTAGAAAATCAGCAGAAATATTTTGTACGAGATGTCATATCAGCCATTCACATCTGTAGTAGCCAACAAAAAATTAGCTTCCAGAGGAAGTTCTTATGTTAAACAAGGAACTGTTTTTAATAAACACTTTTTATGTATTTATCCCTGTTTATTTTACCGCTATAAAATTTATTTCCGGTTTTTGCGTGGATACAGCTGGGAAAGCGTTGTAAGTTTGATGTAAGACCATTTACGTATTCTCTGAGGCATAGGTTTTTAAATACCATGGCTATAAAACATGAAAAATTACCACAAAAATCGCTTTCGCAAATGACTGGTAAGATTACTTTATCATCTTTTTCTGTAAAAGAAGGTGAACAGGTATAGTTCCGTTCCGTTTCTTAACGGAAAAATTGCGTCTCGCATTTGGTAAGACCTAAAAAAAAAGTTTCCTATCAATGAGTGAATAATTGTACAGATAGCAGTGGGATTTGATTTGTAGGTAATAATCGTTATGGACGGGCAAACTGAAAGATCCCTAATAGCTGGGTACGCTTGACTCAGCGAAAGCTCTCAATAGACATGATGCATCCATTAATACGTGCTCAGGATATGGCTGGATGACTAAAGGATTATTTTACATAAATGAAGGGATTAGGCACGAGATATCTTTTGGGTATACTTAATGAAATCCCTAATTCGAGTTGTATTCCAGGACGTGATTTCATTAGGTTAATTATCGGAGATGGAGTTACTTTAAAAACTGTTACAAAAGTCTATAGCTTCTGTTTTCACGCAATTTCAATAGCAACCAACCTTTGAGCAGTTACGAACGGAGCGAGTTTTCCATTGACCTAGTTCTATCGGCCCGCTTAGTGATTCGTACAACATTCGGTTCTGTGATTGTGGATTCTCTTCGCTTTACGTGAGTGGGTGTCTCGCATTTTCTATCCTTTTGGAACCTCTGCAGCTTCCGCGTATCTATGGAAATTCATCGCCGAATTGCCTTCCCAAGTTAAGTTAAGTTCCTTCATTTTCTCAAGAGAAGATTTGTTTCATATTTCGTAGTGTTTCTTTTGATTTTTCGAAAATTTGCAAATTCAAAAGCAGAGAAAAATGCATCCTCAATAAACAATCATCTAGCTGTAAGTGCTTTTGCTCTCAGAGGAATTGCTCTCCAAGTTGCTCATTAATGCTTTATTTTGAAATTGAATCTGGTGAAAGATGTAACTTCAGCACTTTCTTGGGAAATATTTTTACAGTTAGCTATCGTAAGCTCCGTATTCAACGAATGTTTGGAATTGCTTTCCGGTCGGTTGGTTTTCTTGCTTTTGACTAAAGTAAAATGGAACCAGAGAAGTATTTTCAGCGAATCAGGGGCTGTTTCTTCTTCATTGGTATCTTCGATCGGGTATTTAGTAAATTTTTACTTGGAATAAACAAAGAAAATGTGTTTTAAACAAAGGTAAGTTTTATTCTATTATTAAAATAGTCCTAAGTTGTTTTTTATTTAATTTAAATTTAAAAATTAATTTTCCTGGAATCATAAGATTTTCCTTTACATAAATATTCATTTCATACTCCAGGAAAAGGGTTGAACTGACTTGGCACGTAAAGACGTGCACAAATGAAAAATTTCTAAGGAGAAACGGACTAGTAGAAAGCTTGACGGGATAGGGATTCGAACCCCGGATCTTCTGATTGCTGGTTGGTGATTGGTTGCCCTATCTATTCAGCTATTCCACCTGAATATTTAGGCATACCGCGAGACACTCTCCCGAGCGGCAAGATTAGATATTCTGGCCGAATAGATTAACGGATAAAGCAGCCAACCAGCCGTTGGAAGATTGGGGTTCGACTCTTGGTCTCTTTAGATATTTATCAGTCACGTTTCTTCTTAGGTATTTTATACTCATCACTCCTCATGTCATAGACATTTTCTCTTGTTCATTCTTGTTTACCCAGGAAAAATATCTTTGACTGTATATAATCCCAATCTTTATCTATGCTTTTTTCCCTTTGTTACCCTATATCCTTTATTTTTTCATCCATCCTTTTTTCTCCATTGTTACCCTATATCCGTTATTTTTATCATCCATCCTTTTTTTCTCTCATCTTGCATCTTATTCTGCTCATGTCCCTGGAGCAACGTTTCTCTTCCTTCTTTATTTCTAAGATCTACTGCAGCTTATTTCATAATTATATATTACATCCGTCCTAAATTAATATCCTAGATAAATGTCTGCCCGTGAATGAATATCAATGAAAGATATGTAATTTCAAGCTAAAGTCAATTTTAATGAAGATGCCGACTATAATTTTTATTTCTAAAGTTTTATTGCAATAGCTGTAGCAGTTATTATTAATTTCTTATTTATTTTTGTGCCTTGATAAGAAAGAAAGCTATCAGTGATTTTTTTCATTTCCACGCACTATGGTATGAGTATGGAAACGAATTTCATCCCGGTCGAGTGGAATTCTTTGCTGGCTCCACCTATGCAGCTCCATCTATGCTACTCCACCAATGGATGTTGCTAATTTTTTTAGAATAGGAAACGTAGGATGCATTTCTACATCTGGTGTGATCCAAGTTTTCCTACAATTCATATAGAGATTTGTATTTATCTTCCTTTTTCCATCTCTTTCGACTAACAGATAGCTTTACCCATTTTTTTTTATGCCCTCCATCCTCCAAGGAATTCCGGGAAATCCTTGCCCCAGCTGCTTTTTGTTCTTCTCCATGGGAGCTTTGTGTCTCTTGGAATCTATTATTGAATTAGAAGTGACTAGTCCAGTCTTTTTATCGTCTCTTCCTCTTACAATGACATTTCTCGGCTTTCGTCTTTCCCGCAAATTCTTCACGGAATCTCTCTGGATCTAGCTTGGTATTACTCAGTGAATTCGTTTTAATTTCCGTTCATAATTCGAGCTGTTATTTTTAATCGTGTAGTCTTAGGATTTGATGACAGAATTGTAATTTTTAATTTACTCCGTTTACTTCTATCTCAAAATTAACATCAGCTACACTTTTGTAGCTGAAATTTATTAATTGAACCAGATAAATGTTGTCTTAAATGGGATTTATTCAGTTTACTCAGTCGGTCTTACTCGAAAATCTTGGAGAAGCCAGTTGTATTACACACTTTGCAAATACAAACTTAAGACATGCTTGATTAATGACAATGATTACTACTTTTTCAATTGTCGCGTAGACTAATGATTGGAACAGTTCCCCGTGATATTGAAGTTGCTATGGTCAAATTTACTTTCAATTTCAGGGTCTAGTATGGAGTCACTTAAAAGTTCACGTTGAAAATTGTAGTTAATGTTTTGCTCCTTAATATTACTGATAATGTATTCTTTGTATGAATTTGAACTGCCTGGAAATTTTAATAATAGTGGAATGTGTCACTAATATTGATTCATTTTGAGTTTTTATAACTTTTTATTTAAATTATTTTCAAATTTTGAATTTACCTTATGAATCACCTTATCGTTATTTTCCGTTTATCAACGATTGCTATCTCCCAAAACAGAAGACATGAAATTTCTCTACTATTAATGTGTTATAGTTCTTTTTGTTACTGCTCATACCTGCAATAACGCCCTTTCTATTAGCTTTCAAACGCCTCCGAAAGAACACTGTCATTATGGATTGAATCACGATATTTTCGTCCCTTCAACTTTGCCTCTTCTTCCATTGATTGATCGTTGGTATCGGAGATTGGGCCTAATGTTCCACTGAGTTAAAATGCCTGTTCATTACGCTAATTTTATATTATACTCAATTTCCCCTCGTACATATCATCTTCAGCAATTTTCTATACCCCATCTTTTGTATAATTCCGTCTCTCCCAATTCTTTTTCCCATTTCTATATTCGTCTCTCACTTTAATTCGTCCTCCGACTGCCTGCTCCACTTTGACAAATGTAGGACTTCATTCCCTCAACTCTGCTGTCAGAGCAAACCTTTCCACCCTTTCACCTTTAACCTCCCACTCCCATTTCTCTCTCCCTTTCCATATTCCATCTCTCTCCCTTACCGCAGCCCCAGGCTCCGATTTGATACTTTGTTGCAAAGCAGAACGCAAATCGAAGCGACGAAAACGGGAAGGTCTACGCTTGAAGCGAAGCAAGTTAAAGCGACGTTATTTCATCATATTTGAGTCTAAAAAGATCGAATTTAACGTTTTTATTTTTTGATCTTTACTATGCTCTGATTCACGCAATAACGATATCAAACGTGCTTTCCAAGGAAATTAGCGGGTCTAAAATATTCTGCGAAATATAACACATGGAAGCAAAAAGGATGGAGGAGCATAGAAACAAACGTGAGTTTGAAATTCAGAAGTCCTTCGTAAAAACCTTCACTGGGAGCATAATATTATATGGAAATTAAACTCGGGCGGTGGAAATGTTGGAGAAGAGCCTTCCATAGCTTCCAGCCGAGCCGGCTGGAAGCTATGGACATGTGCCTTTAGAGACGGATAACTAGAACAAGTTGGGTTGAGAGGAAGAGCAATGAGGAGGTAAAAGAGGAAGGGAAATAAATGAGTGCTCCGAGAAAAGGAAAATCAAAATTGTTTCATATGTTCTTAAGTGTAGCAACTTCATAAGGTACATAGTAGAGAGGAGAATACTTCGAGAGAAAGGAAAAGGACGAAGTTAGGAAGAACGAAGAAGTTCTTAGATGCTATAAAAAGTTTCATGGGTTTGAGAAACTAAAAGGAAATTAAAAGATCAGCGATCAAAAGATCTAATTGGTTGCAACAGCGGATGAAGAAGAAGATTTAGAAGACGTTGAAAGTATAACAGAAGAAGCAACATTTCTTAGAGTTCGATATTAGGCGAAAATTAATGCTAAAAGCTACGTAACATCCGTCAATACCCTTCTTGAAGCACATTTCCTTTTTATAAACCAACCGACTGATCTCAGCGGCGGAATGGTTAGCTTGCTTCCCTTCCAGCATCAAGTTCTCGGTTTCCAGTCTCGACTAACTGCGTTATTCCTGGATAGGGGAATGACTGGGATGACTATGGATGTGTTCGTAATGTGTTTGTATTTGTTCGAATTTTATTAAAACGGATATTATAGTGGAAAGCTGTTTTCGTTGCAGAGTCAATAATAACAATACACCATGGGGAAATCAAGGCCCACGTTTATAATTTCTTACAACGAGAAAAGCTTGTCGATTATTAAGGATGCTAAAGATACCAAAGGAGAAACGGACATGAAAAAAGTCTGATGGGACCGGGACTCGAACCCGGGTCTCCCACTTGTCTACAAAGTCTCCCAAACGGCGCGGCGTGGAGAGTTGTTCTTGTGGGATAGCTCAATGGATATAGAAACCAACCGGCTCCTTGGAGACTCGGTTTCGCATGCCGGCCCTGTCAGACTTTTTACCTTGGGAATTTTCCTAGGTTCACGTCTTATCGTGCCAAGTCACCTAAATAAACCATTTTCCTTGTATGCTAAAAATGGATTTGAACAAAAGCTTCTGTACATACATTCGTTATAATGATGGTTAAGTTAAGCGGAACATGATGACTTTCTTTTTCATCAAGGTTTATTAATCCTAGGAGTAATAGTTGCGAAAAATGGTGACATGATTGAGACTCTAACCCTGGTCTCTCACTTAATTTAATACCTTATCCTCAATCGTGGGTTTATTAACTTCTATGTAGAAACTTCTTTGTTGAATTTCGGTTCCTTGTTACGAAATGGTTAACATCCTTTTTCACGATTTTATGAAAAAAGACAAGTTTAGCAGCTCACAAACTATTCAAGAAGATAAATCAATGCCGTAAAGATCGAAGTCGTATGTTTTCATTTCATTTCCCATATTTCCGTTATTCTTTTTAAGGTTAAACCCTCTCATAAAAAGTCAGATAATTCCTCCTCTGCCTTCGCTAATTGCCCCCTTTATCCGCATTTCCCTTGTTAATCCCCTCCTTTTGCTTTGTAAACCTCCGCGAATGAAGTTCTTTTTGCTCGGTCATTCATCTTCCGTCCTTTCTACTGGTATCTTGTACCTTTATCGCCTTTCCATTTCCACTTTTGTTTCCTCTCCTTTTTTCCTCACCTCATTCGGCTCTGATATTTTTGGAAAACTACCCTTGTGTCTAGTGTACGCATAAAGTATTCATTGCTCTGAAAACCCACCTTTTCCATTCCTTTTCTGCAATATTTTAGTCTTGTTCTATCACGTTTACTTCTACTGCATTCGATTCGAGTGTTCTTTTTCTTTTGCTCAGTTCGTTGGCACGTCCTTTCTTTGAATACATGTTAAACCTTTTATCCTTTTGCTCTTCTTTCCTGGCAATATCTCTCGCGTATTCTCATTTATTCTCCTTATCTCTATGGGTTCTTTAATACTCCAAACTCTTTTAGCTTCCTGAAAGTTTTGCTCTTTCCTTACATCAACGGCCATTTGCAATCCTAACGAGGCAAGAATTGTTGTAACGCAGTACTTTACGTTAAAAGTACGAGAACATCTTTTACAAGGCGTGAAAATAGCCTGGAGGGTTTTAGATTTCTCTATGGGAAACGGAACCATAACTTCTGTTTCGCAAATGCGATCTGATGGAATAATTTCGAATAATTTAGGAGTATTATTTGGTCTTCTGAGACTGACATATAGACGTTTGGAAACGCACAAAATTAATTTACGTTATGAAAACATACATATATTTTACCTGCGGATCGAAGGTTTTTTTTTATCGAAAAAGGTCTTCTCATGCTTTTCATAAATACGGAGAACACAATTACGAGTGTCTTTCATAGAATATTTCTAAGAGCTGTCTGTGTCGTCGTACAAAATGAACGAATAAAACTAAATAGATCGCGATTTTCTAGTGTACATCGCTAATAGACTTCAAGCTTCATATCCTTTTCCTTTCCGGACAGCGACGCTACATTTTATTCCCTTATAATTGAATTTTAATCGGATGAGAATGACCCTGAATTAATTTTCTTGCTCGCTTTTCCGTTTTGCTACAGATAGGTTTTATGTACTGCACCCAAAATGCGAAGTAGGTAAGATATTTCACATGAAAAAACTAAAACCGATACGCACTTTTCGTAAAGATATTGAAAAAATTAAGATAATTTTGTCGTTGTATGTCATTTACCACTTTGTATGACCATTTAAATATTGTTTTACAAATTGTGAGTAGAAGATTTCTAGGACGAATTATTCCAATTCTTTGAAATGAAAAACCTCTCAACGATATTTGGGTGTTATTTTTATGGGAAATAATTCAAGGAGAATATTGACGAAGTTTTCTAAAAAGTTCATGTGCCAGGTTGGTCGACATTCATCAATATACGTACATTTTCTGGGTATTTGAAGCACCCAAAATTAACTGAGGTCGATGTAGTTACACTAAATGTATCCCGATGGGAAAATGTTTTCATTTTTAATGAATGAGTAACACTAGGTCTGCTTGTAAATTGTAAATTAAATTCAGTTCAAGTCAATTTCTGCAAGTTAATTGTTTTGTGGAGTCAAATAGTAAACAGGAGTCAGACAGTAACAGTAATATCGCAATAGATAGTAAACAGACTCATTAACGTTATCGAAGCTTATAATAATTATTGTTTGTTGTTTTTCTAATTCGAAATCAGAAAATAATCTCTTTATCGCACCTGTTTGATTTATAAAGCCGAAACAGCTGGTCAGCGCATCAAAAGACCGAGCTTGTGAGGGGCATAAGCAATTATTAATCCTTTACCCTTTGTGTTAATCGGTGGTATTCCGTAATTCAGGCAGGAAGGTTGCTTTGTATTCTTTGCCCTTGGAGTGAGAATGGGCCGAATTCCATTCCTTCTTTCCAATGTTTGTGAAATCTTACTTCTGCAAATCGGAGCTACTAAATATGTGACATCACGCTATCACCGGGTCTCTCCCTTGAAGACCCTTCAGAGCTTCCGCGTGCCTTACACGAAAACGCTCGAAAGAAATTTCTGGTTCATCCTTTTGGAGGGCATCACGATAACGACTTAATTTTTAGCCCTAAATACCTGCTGCCTAATAAAAAACCAGTGCGGACAGTCACAGCCTTATGTAGGAACAACACTCAAACGGACGATAACATGTAATTCCTGAGGGCATTAAAACGCAAGTAAATTTTTTCCATTCATTTTATTTGAAAAATTAACTTTCGAAGCTCTATTTTGGTTCGAATGATCCAATATGAGAACAAAGGCTGCTGTCCACAATCGAATGAGTTATCTGTAATTTAAACCAACCATAAAAATTCAGCTCGCCGTCTAAAATTAGAATTACAAATGCTGTTCCATTTTTACTATATACGATATATATCTCAGGGGCAAAGTTTTTTAAATATCTCGTTTATGCATCGTTTTCGGGAGCAAAACAAAGCAGATCGTTTTAGTAATTTTTCACAAGATTGCTTTCATTATTATAGATCAGGGAACGTTCAATATCAAAGTAAAATTATCTAAATTTTATCTTCAGATGGAATAAAGAAAATTAGTGAATATTAAAAGACTTAATTCATACATAGCACAAACACAGAATACATACGATCCGGACCTCGATGTATAGCGTCATCATCAGGTCTATGCTATGTATCGCAACCAGGACCATGTTAATTCTGTTTGTTGTATTATCTAAATTAAATTTGTTAGTATTCAATAATTTTCTTCATTCTGTCTTGTCATACAAATATGTGAATATCGAAACCACCAACGTTATTTCCTACAGATACTTTAATCTCCCTTGATTGTTCTATACTAAGCGACCATGACCACGAGTAAGCAGTATTTCAACTTTGAAGTATAAGAAATATAATTATTTCTTAATATAAATTATTAAGTTCCTGTAGTCATTAATAAATGTAAATAATTATTGGGTGCTTTCCCTTTGAAAGAATAATCCTATCTTTTCGTGATGAGCGCTGTAAAGTTATACTTTGTCTAAAATTCGGATAACATTTCAACCGAGACATTTACGAGAAGAAATGTATATAAAATGGAAAATTGCTGGCTAAAGGAAAGAAGTTAGCTACTTACCCATTTTTATTTATAATTTAATTAGCGCCATTGAAATTGTTTATAAAATTTAATTACAGGGATACTTGGTACTTAAGCAAATTCACT
>KZ308858.1:15357-131372 GCA_000376725.2 Ladona fulva | reverse complement strand
GCGAACGATACGCGATAATTATAAATTAAAGAAGTAATTCTTCTCTTGGTGTTTACACCCCCTGCCACACGCCGGAAGGCGGCTTTCAGGGTATTCATGTAGATGTAGATGTAGAGATGTATAGATTGCAGATTTTGTTAACGAAACAGATAACGAAGGTCATCATCATCATCATGGTATATCTGTCCTGGGACAGATTTCAGCTGAAGTTCTCCAAACCTTTCTATCCTGCGCCTATCTTTTCATTCCCTGGTAGGTTTTGTTTTCTTGCAAATCTGTCAGCATATTAAATATCCGTCTTTCTTTCCTGCATTTTCCTCTAACTTTTCCTTCTATTATCCGACAGAGTAAGCAATCATGCCTCATGTTCCAACCGGTTTGCCTTCCTTCTTTTGATTGTGTTGATGATTGCTCCTTCCTCTTCAATCCGTCCCAAAACTTCGTCATTCCTCACTTTGTCTTCCTATCTCACTCTCATCATCTTTCACCACAGCCACATTTCAAAACTATCAAGGTACTTAATTTCTGACTTCCTATATGTCCAAGTTTCTGAACCATATAGGACCACACTCCAGATGAAGCATTTTGTAAATATCTTCCTTAATGTGATGGGTATTTTTTTGGCTGTTAGAAGAGCTTTTAATTTTTCATATGCTTTCCTTCCCATGCCTATTCTACTCTTAATTTCCTGAGTACAGTTGCCAGCATTATTTATCAGGCTACCAAGATATCTGAAGGATTCAACCTGCTCTAGCCGCTGACCTTATAATAAGATATTTAAATCACCTTCTTTCTTCCCAACCCTCATAACCTTTGTTTTATTTATATTTATTTTCATTACATACACCTCTCCGACCTTACATATACTTTCGATCATTTTCTGTACTTCTTTATCTGTCTCTGCCACAATTGCTTGATCGTCAGCATATTTGATGGATTTTACTTTCATTCCTCCAACATTAATCCCTATAGCATTCCTTAGTGCCATTTCCATTAGATTTTCTGCATAAATATTGAACAAGACTGGTGACATGCAGCGTCCTTGCCTAACTCCCTTACCAATTCTCATTTCAATAACGAAGTAACGAAGATATAACATACATATTCTACTTAAGGTTGAAGTTCACATAAAACGATTCATATCTCGTTTATTACCTTATCACGAGCAAGGTAATAAATAAAATGCCTTCCATCCTTAGAAAATTTGGGTGTTCTTTTGTGATGAGCTCAGCATCAAAATGTGTGATGGCAGAAGCTTTGAATATCTGTGTTCAATTTGGAATGACAGACTCCCACGAATGAGATTTGTGTTTTCCCTTCAGCGTTTGCGCGGATCCTTCTCCTGCCCAGTCTCCGACGGAGCGCCTTGGGCCGTAATTTCGCCGCCAAGCTGCCGTGGTCAGCCCCGGCCGTGGATTCCGAGAATGGAGCAACCGAGCCGGAGAATGGAAACGATTTGAACGTCGAGAAATGGAGGAGAAGTAAGGGAATCGCTCGGTAGCATCTGGAAAGTGATGGGAAATATCTTTATCCGCTGAACTGCTAGATACAGGCTTAAGTTTTGTAGTCGTTAAAGGAAGGGAACTAAGAATTTTACCAACGCTATAGAAATCGTTCGAAGTTGCCGAAGTAATAAAAGGAGAAATAAGAGAGATATTTAATTATTAGCGTGCCCCACTAAGTATTTTTGTTCCAATGAGAACAATTAAAACCCTCTTCTGAAAGTACGTTGGAACTTATTTGGCGCTGATATGGTGGAAATACGTTGTATTTGATGACAGAAAGTAATCTTTGTGATAAGAATTGTAATATGAGAAAATAATTAGGAAAACTAACGAGTTGGCTTTGCTTATGAAATCCATTTCTTCCTGAAACTGAAAGAGAAAAGGATGAATTCCCAAACATGAGGAATTTAGTTAAATTAAGAAGAAAATTCTTTCATTTTATGATAAAAAATACCTCAAGAGTTGTAGAAGTATCAGTAAGAATAAAGATTCAAATGAATTTATAGCCCAATTCACGCAACCATGACTTTGGAACCGAAACGGAGCAGTTCAGACCCTCAAATCTTTTTAACTCATCCTTAACATTCCTTTTCTAAGACTTATACCCTTCTCTCTTCTTCCAAGTTTCGTTTTTCCTGTCCATCATCTTTCCTGTATTCACTACGATAAGCGTGAAGACGTGACTTGTGCCAGAGTTGAGAATTTCTATCGCAGAAGATGAGGAGGGAGTGGTGATGGGGATGGGTAAGAGGAAGGGTTCGGTCATGTTCTGCTCTGAATACAAGAGCTGGAAGGGAAGGAGTGGGAAACCTTGGCTCCTTGATCTCACCTCTACACCATTTCAGAGAAAGAGAGGAAACGAAGAAAGAGAAATTTTTCTATTGATTGAAGTGATATTTCCTTCTTTGACTTTGAGAGGTTATGGATAAAAGAGACGTCAGAGCAGGATTAGTGAAATGGAAATATGGGGAGATCATTGTAGGGTTGCGTTTGGAGTTTGATATTTCAAGTAGGCCATTTAAAAAAAAAAATTACGTGGGATAAAAAAGATTTTTGGTAAAGATAGTTTTCACATCTGGAGATATTCCAGATTAATTAAAGATATATGCAATAGAAATTTCAATTTAAAATATTAGAAAAATAAAGATATATTCTTTTGGCTAAATTAAATTAATCCAGTGACTTCCATTTAAAAGGATTAAATCATATTAATACCAAAACCATAGTAGATATTTTTGGTACAACCAAAGAAAGTAATCGACGAAGAGATAGTTGAACGTACGATATTCCTATACCCAGTCAAAGGTGGAAAGTGCGTGTGTTCAGTCCTTTCAAGTTTTGTTCTTTCTGAGGCCAATCTTCAGTTCATCATTAATTACAGTTTGTTTTCTCAATCGAATTTGATTAAATACGATTCTCGTCAGATATGAGTTCCTTTTTTTTAACTGAGAAAACGTTTCCTTAATTAATTTATGAAGATCGTCATAATCTATGACACCTTGTTCTGAATATGTGCGCGTGTTCCTATATCCTTTGAGTGCTTTTTCTCGGATTTAGCGATGAATTCTTTTCATATCCGTTCAATATACTCTCGTTGCAGTCCTCAGCAGGAAAATTAAATTAATTTAAGCTAACGCATCATAAAACTTACCACGTCCCAATACAAACATTGAATCTCCTAGACATAGACATTACCGCAATAGTTATCGCAATCTGTTTCACTTGGTCTGGAAGTTTTTTACAGAAAAAAAAACTATTGAAATAGTGGCCGCAGAAAAGTATTATTGTCACATTTATAACCTTATGAACAGTTATGGAAATTTCAGGAATAAAAATCGTTTTAAAGCAGAACTATGGGAAAACTCCATATTAAGTCTAAAATAACACCTACATTGACGATCTCCTCACGCCCATACGTTGATTTTTTTACAATTCTCCTTGTTAGGCACATAAAAACTGCGTTTTAAACCTCTCTATATGCAAGTAAAATCTGAAGAGTGGCCTTGAAATAAATTTCATTAATCATATCGATTATAACACATTTTAACCTTACCTGTTCTGATCAGCATGCAACATAGTCATCTTACGTATATACCTTTTGAGAAATTGTAATTCATATTTCGAATTCGCGAATGAGAGATTTTGGCGGCAAAACTAAATTTTGTCTGTCAAGATAATTTAATTATCAATATGGAGGGTGATTTACAGCCTGAATTTAATTAACTTAGGTCGTGAATAGTGCGTACGTATTCGATACCGTGAATATGTCTCTACGAGAAAGCATTTCGTTCAGGAAATTTCATGTTTCTCCAATAAAATTTCTAACTATGCTTTCTTCTCAAACACATCAGGTAACAATTCAGAGAGTAGGCCAGAAAATGTTTGCCTCTTCATTTTCATTCGAAAAGTGACTTCATTTTTACCAATTTCCTCAAGTTGGTCCAATATTTTCTCCATGATATTAAGGTGAAAAAATTCGTCTATAACTTATCGTTGCTTAACTGCAGAATGCAAATGAGCTACTTAAAGAACTGCTCTAATCGTTCAATTAGGAACTTCTTCGTCTTCTCCTCGATCCTCTCCAATATTCGTCCTACGCCGATGTTAATGATAAGTCTTCCAATTCGTCCTTAAGTAATTCGATCCGCTACTTGCACGTGCCAAAGTTAAGGAGGAGACAGCTCGTTACTCCGCAGTGGTAACCTTCAGAGAGACAGTTTCCAAGCAAGGTACCTTTTCAAAAGTTTCGCGAAATTGCTATGTCATCTAAAAATAACCTCAGAAAGATAACCCGTCATACATACGTGGAAGAAACAGTTTATGCTCATATTCCCCAAGTTACATATGTATTTAGAGATCGTATTTGAAAGATCACTCTCCAAGTATCATATCCTTACGACTTTCAATACTTTTTATTTCATGATTCCAGCAACGACAGTTGTAAACGTTACCAGTAAGTGTCAGTTTAAATTTGCCAATGCACTCGTAGTGGGTTGAGAATTTTTATATGTGATCATAATTCTATACTAAAACGTCATTCGGTTGATTGATTAAGGCTGACATTCCCTCCGAGCAAACGTGAACTAAATCAAAGTATTTGTTATTCATAATGGAAATTTTCAGTATTGACTTGGCACGAATACTATTTATGCTGAGCTGAAGGTATTTATCAATATTTATTTTGTCATTCAACTTCTAGAAAGGGTTTTGGTAGAAGTTTAGAGTTGCCGTCATCCTATGCATATTTAATTGCAAATAACTTGCAAAAATGCCAAACTCACGAGGTTAATTAGCAACTTTCAGACTGCGGTGCACGGAAAAGTTCTTTGAAAATGGACCATAAAATATTGATGGAAGACTATCGAGATGAGTGTAAGCATCTGGAGGGCATATCTGTCTATGATTCGTGTAATTTATTTTGAGGTCCGGTGACCCCGAAGGGCATCTTCAGACGGCTAACTTTAATCGAATTGAAGTTCTTCTCTATAACGTTTTTGGTTATTCATATTGATATCTGACAATGTCACGGAATCTTTGACAGTTTTCTTAATAACTTTTGTACTAGGAAAGAAATTTGACCTGGAAACTCTTCTGAAACTTTAAAAACCTTATTCTTACAAAGATATACATTTGGGAAGCCTACGTTTTTAAGATCGTCTGTCCTTTTCCTTGGGTATTAAAAATTTTCCTCTCCAACTATGGCTATCATAAAAATATTAGATAGTTATCTCCGATAAATTAGCGCTAGGTTTTCGCTTAAGAAGAAGAAACTAATCCCTCCAATTTTTTTAAGGAAATTTTATTAGGTCCTTCATTTCTTGGAATGAGTCCCATCCAGTACCTGAGAGTATCTTCGTAAACCTAACGCTGCTAAGCGTACGTTAGATGGTCTAACTAACGCAGCGGAACGTCTTTCTTGGAACGAATATATTTATTTTATGAAGTAAAATCAATATATTCGTTCATCTTGGCAATCAACTTACCTTTTCTCTCCTTGGCTTAGCTGCACCTAACGTATCTCCCACTGCTCTGCCTTCCGCCCCTTGGCAATACATCGCAACTCTTTCGCCATCCCCTCCCTTACCTTCTTTTTCATACATATATTCCTATGTATCTTCCTTAGAATCAACTGGTAATGGCCTAAGTTAGCCGAAACCGATTGTCCGTTCATATATACATTTTAATGGAGCTCCACCTACTGATTTCTTTTATTGGTCTCTATCGAATTACCTTATTTTGTGACCCATTATGCATAGGAAATATTTTCAGCAAAACTTCGTCTTTTCTGTCGATAAAGTAAACGTGAAAATTTTTCCCGAAAACATGGAAAAGGGTGCATTGACTTTGTCAAAGTTGCATATTTGCAAGTAGTGTTACAACGTTGTTTAAATATTTATAGAACACTGGGATATGTTTATCTGGTATAACCACGTACTAAAACATTTTCGTGGCTTCAGAGATATCTAGTGAAATGATATCCTGAGGAATAATTGGATAGATCTTCAAGACTTAATAACTTGACGAAAAAGACTTGCCTCTCGAATGAAAATAGGGATTTGCGGTCTGTTATCTTTCGCGAGGTTCGTATTCGGGTGCTCCGCTGCTCTTAATCATACTCCGAGAGGTCGCCAAGGGTCGCCGGGACAGGACGATGACGTTGCCGATGCGTGAGGTTTTTGTTCACATTGGAGGAGGATAATGAAGTAGGGTTATAGAGAAGGAAGTGGAGGATGAAGAAAGGAGAGGGGTTGAAGAAAGGAGCCTTCTCTCTAGGGAGGCTGCTTACTGCTGCCGGAAGATGAATCTGAGAAGGTCCGCCGGGAGTGGAGGACGCTGAGGGACACAATGGTCTTCGCAAGAGGTCATGGGAAGAGCGGCGATGAGGGAAAGGGGATGCAGTTCGTGAGAAAGGGAGGTCCTCTCCTCATCCCCACGGCGTCGCTACCTTATGGTCGTCTTTGTGTGGAAACGGCCGAGGCCGTAATCAAAATGATTAATCAGCCGGCAGTGCAGAAGGACCATGACGGGGGTCGCGAGGTCTTGCTCGTAGAGGTCGGAAATGTTAGCGGACGCTGGGTTGAGAGCGATCTGTCCGAAGCGCGAAGCCCGCTCTAAATTAAAAGATGAACTCTGATTGTCCTACATAATGATTCTCGTAGAGTTTCTCTTTCACAAATCAGTTTTTGTTGGTTGGGCGTTCCGTAATTTTAAAGTCAGTTTTCGCTGTTATATGCATTTAAATTCTCTTAATTTTTATACTTATTGTGGTTGAGTCCTTAACTTAATTTTTCCATTGCCGATAATTAAAGTTTATTCAGATTTTTACGTTAGAGTCTTCCCTGGCGATCGTCGCGTAACTTCTTAACTGATGCACCCACAGCAGTGTTGTCTACAAAGATGACGTCTATTAGATGGGACTTTGATAATCATCCGAAATCATTCCTAGGGGATATATCCGCTTTGAAAATGTGGATACAATTCCTGTTGAAGGTCATCTATTTGCGGTATCACACTTTGACTATTGGCTAAGATATCTGTGATAGGACTTAGAGTATGCACATGAGTCGTTGATAGCTAACTGCGATTGTAACTTAAAAAGGTGTCTCAAAAGTTCTGCTCGAACCTTATCTATTTAATATAATCTATTATCTTATATCATTAAATTGAATCTAATTTGCTACTTGTAGAAGAATAAATCAATTGGAATAACGTATCAAGCGAAAGCCTTTCTTTTTACAGCTGTGCTAAGACAAAGTGTCTTTAGTCAGTTAGAAGCGAAAAGAATTCGATAAGAAAAACAGGCGCGGAGAATATACGCCTTACTTACATTACCAGTGATTTTTTTGCGGTTTTGCATTTTTATTTTCTCCTAAAGCCGTCAGTTGTACGTACTACTTTTAATTCTAATGTATAACATCCTTTAGATCATTTTTAGGAATTTATGCCTAGCTATAAGTTGTTGTATTCCACACATAACTTTGGTATTTCATACCTTCTGTTTCGGCTACCTGGCCATCCATCACAAAAGCACTATTAACTCGTATATACCGCTATAAAGATCGCCTACAAAAGTAAGAGGACGTCTGTCTCTCAAACGTAAAATGAGACATTAAGAAGGTGTCTTCTGGGAATTACGGGGCATAAATGTCTTTGCGGTTTTCTCCTCTCTCTTAAACTTTATGGAATCAGCCTTTCTTTTCATTCGCCTATTTTAATTACGCTCTCTCCTCAGAGCTACGCTGTGATTTTAGAACATTGTTATCGAAAGCAATATAAATTAATTCCAAGTCAAGAGAGCCTATGATGGTCTCCTAAGCCAAATAGTGTCCCCATACTCGGCTTCATCAAGAGAATAGTCAGTAGGAGGGTTCGAAAAGGCCGCGAGCGATGTTACTTTGCGTTAGTTAGGCCACCTTTTGAGTATGAATGTAATATAAGGAACCCTACCGACAAGTGCTGTATTCGTGAAATACAAAAGGTGCAGCGAAACGTGATGCATTTCGGAAAAAATTGTTACGGAAAATCAGGGATCGTTACTCAGATGATCCAAGAAAAGAATAGTATATTACCCAAGTGGAAATGAAACCCAAGTCCATTCACAGCGTTCCGTCCGAGTCCATCTGTCAATTGGGGCTTATTTTGTTATTTACTGAAAGATCTTGTTTTGTGCCTGAAGAAGACAAAAAAGTTACTGTTTTTTCAGTCGATAAATATCATTTTATTCCTCTCAAATGAGTATAATTTATAATAATTTCTTCGAATTATTTATTTAATGTAAAGCATTACATAAATTGCTGGAAAAATCATCTTATGTCGAATTTGATTGGTAATCGTTTTGGCGAAATTGAATTAGGTATTTGATAAAAAAATCCGCTACTTCGGTCTCGACTTTGTAGTAGCTATTCATAATGAAAGGAACAAGACAAAACTTGTACTCGTTACCACAGGATATTTAATAAAACGACCTAGGTTTCCACGCCTCGAAACCTAGGTCGTTTTATTAAATATCCTGTGGTAACGAGTACAAGTTTTGTCTTATTCCTTTCGTTAGGTATTTAATTTTTCTTGGCCTCCTCAAAAAAAATGCGATGTTCATTCAAGCTTCTGATTCTCTTACTTAATCGTAATGCTGATATAAATTATATTCTGTTCTGTGTCTGAAAATGCTTAGGTCTAAGCTATGCATGATTATCTTCAGTTCTCTTACGTTAACGTAAAATAATAGGGATGCTAGAAATCTGAGGAATGAAGAGTCCTGCAAACGATTGCTAGGAAATGACGGCCTCAAAGTTGAATTGCCGTAACTTATATCCTTTCTTGGAAGTCTCTGCGAAAAGTGGCAATTGATCAGAAGGCTCTGCAGAAAGCTGTGGGATTTCTTTGCCGGGTAATAGAAAGAGATTTCGCCAGGCTACTTCGAAGTTCAGCTTCTGTTTCATCTTTAGAAATCTAGAGCTGGTAGCTTATGAAGTTTCCAAGTTCATGTGTGGCAATGTTGTAAAATATTTTCACTATCTCTCTATCTCTATCGCTATTAAAGCGTGTTGTATTTCTAAACAGAACCTAAAAAAATAANGTAGGGTGAGGAATCAGGAATTATAAATTAGAGGAAAAAATAGTATAATTAACAAGACTTTTAAAAATATCAAACTGACTAGTTATTCATAAACGCAGTGACATCTATATTTCCTTAAATTATTCACGAGCAAAAGAGTGAAAAGATGTTTTGAGGAGAGTGAGAGACGAAAAAAAGACGTTGAGAAATGCCAAAGGAGATGGAATCTAGAGAGAACCGGAGGCAAGGAATCGTTCTTTGTGAAAGCTTTGGGAACAGGAGATAGAGACTTTAATTTCGGAGAATTTTCATCGCACTGAGAGGGATTTAATTCTCAGAATTTAAAATATTTAGAACGACAAATCTATTAATTAAGCATTTCAATGGACCATCAATATAAAAATCATTGGATTTGTTACAATATCAACTGTTTGACACTAGAAACATCTACGATTCGTATTTAGAGCTTTGGTGGCTTTTTCAACTAAAGAGAGGAATCAAAATGTGAAAATTAGAAAATGGAAAAACTCTATAACTACTAAACATACTAAATATATGGTTATTTTTCAACTTAACTAGATTTTAAGTAGTTTTATTAGAAAATATTACACCCTGCTAATCAGAATGCACCATACATTCACGCGGCCTTTCGACGATGAGAATATTTATCAGGAATTCGATTTTTCCTACTAATGTTTTTGAAAAATTCAGTTAAAAATGTTCCTTATTTGAAATTACTAATGTTTTTTATTCTCATAATGGGTGATTCAAAATTATCATAGAATAAACTACCATTAATTATGTTAGTTAAAAATTAATTAAAGTTCTGTGTGACAATTGTAAACTAATTCCAATTGTTTTGTCGGTGAACCAAAGAAACAGCAAACTTCTACCAATGTTACGCTAACTCATCAGCCAGGGGAAGAATTTTTTAGTTTCCTTACAAACAAATTCTTTAAGGTAAATTTTTAGGATTCGATGGAGTGAACATAAGCAATGATAACTATTTACCGAGGGAAATTTGAGAGACTAATGGAGGGAGGAGAAGATTGAATGGAATTCAGTTGGTTAAGAGGAGACTGGATTACAAATGGTGGACTCTTAAGCTGATCACGTGACATCTTTCAATCTCCTTCTCACATCCCTATTCTGTCCCTCCCCCAGTGGCCATTTTCCTCCTCGTCTCGTTCCCACCTCTTTCTTTCCTGGTCTATTTGTGTCTGATCTTCGCCAATCAATTCGCTTAATTTGTGGCAGCCCTCGCCGATCGAACCCGTGCTATTTGCGTTCATTCTTGTTTTTCCGAGTAAAGATAGAGATAAGTAGAGATAACTACTATACATACTAAATATATGGTTATACCGAGTAAGGTAGAGATTTTCGGTCTACACAGTTAGTTATCACCTCATTTGAATTTTGTAGATTGGAGACAATTACAACAGCTTTATGTTTTCCTCGAGGGAAGCACAGCAATATCTTTAATTGGTCACTCCGGTATCATGCGAGAATTTGCAGGAGTTATGATAGTAGAGAATCCAATAGACAGTGAATTTTGTGACTAAGTTAAAATTATCGAAATTTGAGATGATATCCTGTATTTTTACATCAGAGCCGAAATTGATGGAAATGAAAGTATTAACAGGTTGCTATTTTAGTAAATATTATTAGAGAGAGATATTAAAGAGGTAGCTTTTATTAGAGAGTAGGTATTATATTTTATTAGAGAGGTAACAAGGCGTATTTTTAGAGTGACAAAGGGTCTCACCTTTTTTCGATATCGTGCTTTCTTTCATCTAAAGGGAATTTTTCATCTACCGGAAGATAGTTTTGTCATAGCTTTATATCTAGACACGTATATTTGAACTTAAATAATTAATATACGTTTGAAATTAACGTTGTTTTAAGTCCGAAATAACCAAAGAGTTAATGCGTACCTTCTGTAATATTGCTGTTCATTTGAAAAATGTGTTTAAAATAAAAAAAAATGTTTCTTTATCAAAAAAAAATAGTTCCCAAAGTAGCGTAAATTTCATGATAAAAAGTCCCTTTTTATTTAATAAATTCAATGTATTAATAAAACATAATTGCGCATTGAAATTCGTATTTTGCAAGTTTACAACGCTGGATTTCGTTCTTGCCCAAAATTCTACTGATGAATAGCGTATTATAGATTATCTGTATTAATAATTGTCTGGAATATGAAGAGAAAAGGTATGTTTTGTGCGCGAGATGATTTCAGATGGCCTATTTTTATGCTAATACTAATTAAAGATAGAAAAATTTAGTCTAGTTTACTACTTGAGAAATTCTCCTTCCCTCCTCTGATATTCTCAACCCGATTTGTATCTGTGATTTACGATTTGATACACCAGCGAAAATATCTTTGAAATATTTTTATCCATCCATTTCTAATAACAAAACTATTTAATCAATTTGAGCTTCACATGGCTATCGAACTATAAAAGGGCAGCGTCTTAGAGAATAATAATAGATAAGTAAATATTTTTCTAGCTATTTTCACTTTATTTACGAAAATAATGGGAATATTTAACGACGTAAAGAGGTGCATAATTATTCATGGTCACATCCTTGTAATGTCAACGTTCAAAAAACACGTCCAGTTGCATTTAAAAGTCATTTAACCGTACCTATAACTAGTGTCTTCGCATTTTATTCATAAATACGATACTTTTTTAGACTATTGCCTTAAAGTTGTCATAACTTTCAATATGTATATAGTATACCGCAGGTAGAGTCCCAGTAGATTGGAAGTCAGCGAATGTTACGCCTGTTTATAAAAGTGGATTGAGGGAGAACCCAGGAAATTTAGGCCTATCTCATTAACTTCACTCTCCGGAAAAGTAATGGAGCACGTCGTTGTTAGCTCACTTATGAAGTTCTTAGATAGCAATCGTTTCCTCAGTAAGAACCAACACGGATTTAGAAAGAACCGATCATGCGAAACCCAACTAGCTCTATTCGTCCACGATATCTTAAAGTCTGCCGAAAGTAAAAAACAAGTGGACGCTATTTTCCTTGACTTCAAGAAAGCTTTCGACAGGGTCCCNTAATAACATCCTTATCACTTTCATAGTGACTTCCTTTAGAATCATAACGCATGACCTTTCGAATAGTAAAGAGTAAAACTCATGACATTTTAAAAGATTATTCTTTCGTTCCCACGTTTTTCCTTCGGTATTAAAATAAATCGGCACCAGTCAATAATCACGTGAAAAGAAAGTCGGAAGAAACCTTGCCAGAACAATAATATGAGTATAGGGCAAACCTTATGGTGTGAGAAGTTGACATATTGATCATTGATACATACATTGAGTAATTCTCTTTTCCTTAGCCACGCTAAGAAGTGAGAAATGCATTGCAGACAATTTATCGTCGACGTTACCATCTGAAACGAATTCTACCGTTTCATTGACTGAATTTTACGTTGAAATATAAAAATCATCGTTGAGTTTAATTCAAGTACGGGCTGAGGGTTAAAAATATGTTACGCTGAGGAATAAGAAAATGCCGGGTCCATTCTTACAGATCTTCCCATTATCGCAAAAAACCGACCAGTCTTCTGGATCGTGGGAAAAATAATACTCTTATGAGAACAGTACCTAACCGTAATGAATCTATTTCGCATTGCATTTTCCCGCCGCCCTTTCAACTATCAGATCTGTTGCGTGGGATGTTTCCCGAAAGCACCGATTTTTTTAGCTCTTCTGCAAATCACTTTCCAACTCATTTCCTGTTGGCAGAGTCACTACGTTCAAGTCACTCAAAACCCCGTTTCCCTCAGCGCCTGATCCCACCTCAACCCTCTCTTCTCCAGCTTCCCTCTCTCAACAGCTTTCCTTTGGCTCACGGTCAGTTTCGAAGAAGAATTTTTGCCAAAATCCACTACTTCGGCCTCGACTTCGTGGTAACTATTCATAATGAAAGGAATAAGACAAAACTTGTACTCGTTACCACAGGATATTTAATAAAACGACCTAGGTTTCCACGCCTCGAAACCTAGGTCGTTTTATTAAATATCCTGTGGTAACGAGTACAAGTTTTGTCTTATTCCTTTCGTTAGGTATTTGATTTTTCTTGGCCTCCTCAAAAAAATGCGATGTTCATTCAAGCTTCTGATTCTCTTACTTAATCGTAATGCTGATTTAAATTATATTCTGTTCTGTGTCTGAAAATGCTTAGGTCTAAGCTATGCATGATTATCTTCAGTTCTCTTACGCTAACGTAAAATAATAGGGATGCTAGAAATCTGAGGAATGAAGAGCCTACAAACGATTGCTAGGAAATGACGGCCTCAAAGTTGAATTGCCGTAACTTATATCCTTTCTTGGAAGTCTCTGCGAAAAGTGGCAATTGATCAGAAGGCTCTGCAGAAAGCTGTGGGATTTCTTTGCCGGGTAATAGAAAGAGATTTCGCCAGGCTACTTCGAAGTTCAGCTTCTGTTTCATCTTTAGAAATCTAGAGCTGGTAGCTTATGAAGTTTCCAAGTTCATGTATGGCAATGTTGTAAAATATTTTCACTATCTCTCTATCTCTATCGCTATTAAAGCGTGTTGTATTTCTAAACAGAATCTAAAAAATTAACGTAAAATAAAAATCATACTACGATGATACGTGGAACAGTATTTTCTTTCTAATAGCGACGTTAGCTTCAATAGGCACCGGAAAGTCACTTTTTATTACTCTACTACTTTGATTAATTAATAAATAAAAATTATATAACATTTTTGGACAAATGTTATATTATTTAAATTAATTTTATTGCTGTATAATTTGAGATTTCATCGATTTGGAAATCATATTTCACTTTCAAATATTCGTCAACACTTCCCTCATCAGTTTCCGTTGTATGTGGAATCGAGCACAGACTAGGGTACGATGGCATTAAGGAGGAATTATAGTGGAAGATCCAGGTTTACTTATGACAGGTAAGTAATGGTTAATGTTAAGGGTAGGAATTATGAGGGAATTAAGCGACTGGCTGGAGGTGGGACTAGTGAGAGAGCTGCAACCAATCTTCAGATTATTGTAAATTTGCTTTGTTGTAAATATTAGTGCAAATTTATAATATCCAAAATTATACGATTCAGCCTTTGATATCTTCTAATAACTATTACCATATACGAGATTAATATTTACAATGACAGATTATATATCAGTTACATAGAAGCATACACAATTTATCACGTGGGAGGGAATCTCCACCGTTAAAAAAGGCTTCAGAGATATCTAGTGAAATGATATCCTGAGGAATAATTGGATAGATCTTCAAGACTTAATAACTTGACGAANCGAAAGGAATAAGACAAAACTTGTACTCGTTACCACAGGATATTTAATAAAACGACCTAGGTTTCCACGCCTCGAAACCTAGGTCGTTTTATTAAATATCCTGTGGTAACGAGTACAAGTTTTGTCTTATTCCTTTCGTTAGGTATTTGATTTTTCTTGGCCTCCTCAAAAAAATGCGATGTTCATTCAAGCTTCTGATTCTCTTACTTAATCGTAATGCTGATTTAAATTATATTCTGTTCTGTGTCTGAAAATGCTTAGGTCTAAGCTATGCATGATTATCTTCAGTTCTCTTACGCTAACGTAAAATAATAGGGATGCTAGAAATCTGAGGAATGAAGAGCCTACAAACGATTGCTAGGAAATGACGGCCTCAAAGTTGAATTGCCGTAACTTATATCCTTTCTTGGAAGTCTCTGCGAAAAGTGGCAATTGATCAGAAGGCTCTGCAGAAAGCCGTGGGATTTCTTTGCCGGGTAATAGAAAGAGATTTCGCCAGGCTACTTCGAAGTTCAGCTTCTGTTTCATCTTTAGAAATCTAGAGCTGGTAGCTTATGAAGTTTCCAAGTTCATGTGTGGCAATGTTGTAAAATATTTTCACTATCTCTCTATCTCTATCGCTATTAAAGCGTGTTGTATTTCTAAACAGAATCTAAAAAATTAACGTAAAATAAAAATCATACTACGATGATACGTGGAACAGTATTTTCTTTCTAATAGCGACGTTAGCTTCAATAGGCACCGGAAAGTCACTTTTTATTACTCTACTCTATTACTTTATATCATTATTATTTCTTAAAATCTTCATTCGTTGTTTTTATATTTCAGTCTATGCACAATATAGCTTGGAAAATATCTAAAATTTTCTGTGAAATCGCAAAACTCTTTATCTGAAGTTGTTCACATTAAACCTTTCAGAGGCTATTCGTCTAACTCCATTACGCTGGGTCATATCATGTTTACCAAATATACCTGTGGTGCGCAAATAGTAATAATTATTTCATTCCAATATTTCCCCGGTTGCTGTCTTCGCACCATTACAGATCCTTTTATTAGTGACACCGCAGTGAGCGTGCTATAGCAAACCCGTTCCTCTTTGATCTAAATGTCTTACTTTCAATGTTTCCTTAACCTTCAAAGGTCTTCAAAACAAGTGCGTGTGATATTACCGCCAACCGTAACAAATATTTACCGCACCATCAGCAAAGCGCTCAATTTAAGCGGAACTTCTTTACCCTCCTGCTGACAGTTACCTTGCGATATAATCACAGGAGCCTTCACAAGAGAAATTTTCCCTCTTCGTTTGTAATTGTCACTCCCATCCTCCGGCACCATTCCCTTCTTATCTTCCAGATTCTTCAGCGAGCATCTTCATTGTTTACCATCCCTCCTTAAAAAAAGTGCTTGCGTCGAATCCGAACTTGCGTTGGAAAACCGCCTCCGCCTCCTTCCCTTTCATAAACATGGGCCCTTCACCCCTCGTTCTTCTCCTCCCTTTCACCTAACACTCAACTCCAAATCCTTTACCGCCTCACTCCCCCCTCCATCTCGACATTATCTACGCGGCCCCTTCCGCCTGCCCTCGCCTCAGGTTAATAAGTGATGATCCAGCCAGTCTCTCGGTCCCTTTGGGCCCGTGCTTTGTAGGCGGAAATGTCGACTACCCCATCTCCTTTCCTCCATTTTCCCTCTCCATCTTCATATTCTTCCGTGCCTCATAGTACACGGCCGGGCTTCCTATTTCTGCCCCCTTCTCCCTTTAGTTTCCACTCATCCTTCGTCCTCCACACTCTATATACTTGTAAGCCTTGCGTCGATGTATCAAAGCCGAATTCGTGCTAGTCGAAACAGTTGGTAAACTTATTAAGCTCTTCAGTATTCCTCCATGCGTTACCCACGTGCCAGCAATAAACCGTTAACTCTGAACCATAAAACACGGAGGTGGAATAATTTGCGAGTAGTGTGGGAGGCCAAAGGAAAAAAATGCGGCGGGTTTCATCAGGGCCTAATGATAAAGATACTGTTTGGATAGAGGTTTTTAGAGCCTTTGATAAAGCGTTTCTTCCTCATGGAAAGTTCCATCCTTACCATACATAATTTCAGAGGATACGTTATTTGATTCTTTATTCGCACAGTTGTATAAGATAATATCCAGAAGCTCTACCAGTTAATAGTTTTCAAATTCAGCGCTATGGCATTCACACTGAATCGCTTCGTTACTTTCAGTTTATATAGTTTCTAATTCTTACATTGCTCTGCTTTGTTATACAGTTTTCATAGACTTCCAGTTAACAGTTTTATAAATGTATCTCTATTACGCTTTGAAAAATGATATTGATTAGCAGTTTAATTTCGAGATCTAAACATTACTATTTACATTCCTAGTTTTAAAACTTAAATATGCGTCTAGATAATTTCAGGATTTCATCACGATTACTTGTGAATATTAGTGATACTTGTAGAAATAGAACAAATCTCCCACATCAATTTTTTCCTATATTTATTGTCTGAATAAATATCTGTATCTGGAGATTAAATAGTCAAGTCCCCAAAACTTTTCCAATTACGTCAGTCACAATTAGTAACACTTTTACGCTTAAAAAGGCCCTTTAAAATAGTATTTCATATTTTGATTTTGACTTATGGATGAGGTAATATTCTGGCTAAATCTCCTTCAAGTTCTATCGCATATTTAAGAAAAACATCTATCCAAATGAAAGCTCATTTAAAACACGATAAAAGTAGTCACGGCTGTTACCTAAGAAACGTATGAATTTTGGTATGAAAAAACTCCTTGAATCGTTTTCTCACACTGATTACCGGGAAAAAATGGACGAAATGTGAAAAAAGCACCAGTTGTGAATAGTTTTTGAAAAAAATTCAGCTCAGGCCGAAAAGCTATGTTCGGGCAAAACAGCAATGTTCGAAAAAAACTAAAATTAGTTTTGTCATTCCACTTATTTGTGTATGTGCTCGCTTCAAATACTTTATTTATTCAAGGAATAACGGGTGTGAGACATGACTGGGACTCGAACCGAGGTCGTCCACTTTCCGGGCAGGTATTCTAAACACTGAAATACTATGCACGCGGTATGTGTATATTCAGTGGTTTGAATACCTACCCCGAAAGTAGGAAACCTGGGTTTGAGTCCCAGACAAGTCTCCATTTTTCACCCCTGTTATTCCGTAGGTTTCGGACTGACGGCTCTTCCGAGCTATGCATAACACTTTTCTCTAATCCTTGAACTTTCTTTATTTTTACGCATCACCTGTAATGGGAGAACTTTGAAGGATATATGTGGATGAAAATTTATTCCTTTTCACACGGATGGATGTTATTTTTTCAACTATGGTCTTGTTCGGTAGCAAATGAGTTGTTTAACCGCTTCGTGTTTCTCGGTAGAATAATTCAATTTCAACTGTAATCACATGTAAAATTTTCATTCGATTGTCTCTCACGACCGAATTTTCGCTGATATTTTAGTATTTTTCTAGGCTCTACGTTTTTATTTATTTGTACATTTCTGAAGTATTTCAACCGCTTGATACATGCTGATTACGTTTTAAATTTCAATTCGTTGCAGTGAGAAAGAGGAGAAATCGGAAAAAATTGAGCATCAGAACGATATATAAGTATTTTTAAATGTAAATTGTAAAATTCGTTGCTAAGTCATTAACATACCTATGCTAATTGAACCGGAACCGAACCGAAAACGTAAACCGAAAAAACTTTATTTATAATGGAGTGAAAACCGAGCCAGAGCCGAAATTAAAATTCTTGAAACAGAAACGAAAGTGAAAACAATATTTATTCCGCTCCAAATTTCGTTTTTAAATAATACCACTTTTGTGTCTTTATTGTAAATGGATAAAGCCATACTAAATATGAGCAAAAGTGACTTCTAGCCAACGAAAATAGAGGTCTGGCATTTAAATTTATCTGCTCTGTTAATCTGACCAATATTTATTTAATATCACAAGAGTTTTCCTAAAATTTAATTTAATCATATAGCATTAAAAATCTTTATTTAATAAAATGACTTTCGCATGGATATAATATTTTATTTTCGGGGCCAAAACAAACGGTTCAAACCGGTTCGACTTTGGTAACCGTAGCGAATCCGGAACTGTATTCATGTATACTTTTTATTTTTAACCGGAGCTAAATCAGTACGGTTCGATGCCCTGATTAACATATATTTCGTGTTGCAGACTTTTTGACTCTGTGTTGATGTTCAGAACAGGTAATGGAGATCGCCACCCAGTAGCATATTGGTATTTATGAATTCCGAGTGCTGTTATGGCTCAAATCCTCTTAACAAACGAATACTACTGGGAGAAGATTCAAAGCTAATGCAAACTGCCAGAAACACGATCGCATTAATAATTAGAAGCCCGAACTCGGGAAGGGGTTGTCGGAAGTCTCTTACAGACTACGATTTAAGAAGTAATTTATAAGAAAAGTAAGAAAAATGCTTTTTAGTTTGAATTTTCCAACTACCGCATTTGTTGACGTATATCAATTACGTTTATTCGTCAATTTAGGATTTCACAATGAGGAGTTTTTGTAAAATTAAACATGAAATAAATCGTAAAACATCTGATGATATAAGTCCGAAGTTTTGCCTGTAAGTGAATCGAAAAAGTGAAATCGTGAATCGCATTCTTTCTTACCCTGCAAAATACTTTTATAATTCGTCGTTAAGCATTAATAATAAGGTTGGTTCATAAAATGAAATCATTTCAAAGAGACCCGGATAAGATTAAAAATTAGTAAATTGTCACAGAATTATGAATTTTATTCGATCAGTTTTTTTAAGTATAGTGACGTATTCAACGAGAGAAAATTTATCTGCTTTCCTATTTTTTAATTAACGTTTTTAACCGTGACCAGTTTATGCTTGAAGTAGAGCCATAATCAGGTAAAATTTCGAAGAGAAAATATTTGTTTTGTTTTCCTGAAGGACGGAGTTTCGAGAGCATGGAGGAAAGCGGTACTTTTATTAATTAAATGGAATTCCACAAAGTACTTCCAAATCATTCTGATTTTTATTCACAATAACTAGATTTTATTCTGCGGTGGAATTTGTATTTAACAGGATATTTTCTACTTTATATTTAAAGAATTGGAATTAAAGTATTTTAGTAAAGGTAGGGTGAAGATAAGGGCAATTTAATGAGCGATTTATGGCAGTGAAGCAATCATCACGCGTGGGTTTTATACATGTCCACACTTAGTTCCACTCAGTATAGTTTACCAACTCACCAGTGTTGGAAACATTTAACCACAAGTCAGGAATTAAATTTTCTTCAAATATATATAGTGTCATTTTCGTAAATGTTAATGGTTTCATTAATTGCTGGAATTGAAATTGTTCCATTCAGCTCCTCGTTTTTATATTTGTCTCTTTTATTCATTCGTGTACTATTCACTTGAAGTTCTTAAGATTAGATATGGATATATACCCCGCGAGGCAACATGGCATGTGCCAGGGTGTATTAACACCTTACCTTATCTACAGTATTAGATCTCTCTATCGTTTCTGGTGTTCTACAGAAAAAAACGGCCAGACTATCTATCCACTATCTGTTCACCTCATAATTCATTGTGACACTTATTCGAAGCCTATAGGACAGGCCTTCCCAATTTATCGCCTGCTGCTATCGCCTTTGATACTAATCGTTCTACCGCGATCGACTTGGAGATACAAGTTTTGGTATTTACAGAAACCAAAATGATAAATATTCGTACGTCCGAGCTTTCTTCTGTATTTATTAAAGCTACTGATCTCTGTAATAAATTGGATTATATATGGATGCATAACTAAGTGATTGAATGAATGAAAGTTGAAGATTAAAGTGGTTATGAAGAATCTTCGATGACAAATCGCGATCGACCCATTATTCTCCGAAATTTGACGGGTCGATCGCGATCGAACGGTTGGCCACTAGGAGAACCTTAATTGATTAACTGGAATTGCAATTTCTTCTATCAAAACTTATTATTAAAGCTTCTGGCGAATTATGACATTTGACGGAAGTCAGTAAGATTATTTTAAGATGTGAGCTTATTCTTACCACTAAGTTACGGCGGCTCGTATCAATTACATGTTCTCCATTCTATAATTTCTTTACCTGGTATTCAACGTATAAACATGAAAAAATATTCCGAAAGAAAATCTCCGCGTTTTACTCTATAAAGTGTATCCCAAAGCCAACTTATTATTCAAAAATCAGGAACCATTTTTCATTAGATCATAATTTTTGTTGTTTGCTCCAAACTCATCGTCGCCCGAAGGATTTAAGGCATTAACGTGAGTAGCAGCGTCATCGAGAGTATGAAAGCTCTCCACGACAGAATTTTCACTCGAGATAAAAATTGTGGAGAAAAATGCGAACATAAAGTGAGCCTTTTGAAACTGGATGCCGGCAAAAATGTTGATATAGTTTGAAGGGAGAGGAATAGAGCGTCTAGCGCCTCTCCTTCCCTTTCGGAAGAAGAGAGGTTTTTGGACTTAATCCCGGAAAGTTCCGCATCCGGCGAGTAAAAGCACAGAGGCTCCCTTCCTTGCTTGTATACGCGTATATGCGTGATGAATGGGGGAAAAGGGGAAACGGGCTCGGCACGATATTGCGGCATCCCTTTATCGGAAGAGAGAAAGACATCTTCTCTCCTGCCCTTTCCTCTTCGTTTATCCTTCAAAGTCATTAGATGCCTCTTCTCTATCTACCTCACATGCATTTTCTGCCTTCGTTTCCCATATCGCGCGCCCCATTTTCGCATCCCCATCCTCGCCACTTTTTTCAGCAGTCTCTCATCAATCTTTCTTTGCCTCTGCTTTGCGCATTTCTTTGCGCTAACTACTGAGACCTGTTTGATGGCTCCGGAAGTACCGTGGGAGATTGTTTTACCTTTATGGCGTCGCTGGAAACGCCGCTGCGCGATCGTCATAAAACCTAAGGTGGTTAATTATGCCTCCGGTATGTAGCTATAAGCTTCTCTTTAAGGAAAAGACGAGGTTAATGTCCTTGTGACCGTGGTGTTTCATTTCACCATAAAGAAAACACGTGAAGTTGTCGACGCAATCAGAATGTAGAATTTTCCCCTTACGATATTGGTGCATAATTTATCGTTATTTTTTTATCATAGAAGTGCTCTATTGAATGAGTGAATTCCGGGAGGAAAATTATCATCAAGGACCAAAGATCAATGAAGTAACATGCCTTAAGTATACTTAATTACTGTCAGAGACTGAGATTTTATAGCGTTCGTAAATATTTTCTAGTTATAGGAGCATCAGGTTTTAAAATAGTTATGGTAGGAGAGTATACTGATGATTCCAAACGGCTAATCGGTGAGAGTATCGAAGACTTGCAAGATAAAAGTATAAAGCGTTCATAGAATCTCCTAATTTGGCCTCGACTTTGTGGTAGGTGTCCATTATGAAGAATAAGGAAAAGGAACATTTATACCTTTACCACAATATTTTATTTCACGACCATGGTTTCGACCCTTTACCAGACCTGATCATGACCTTAAGGATTGAAACCATGGTCGTGGAATAAAATATTGTGGTAAAGGTATAAATGTTCCTTTTCCTTATTCTTTAAGTAAAGCGTTCATTAACAACAAGCTTTCGAAGACCATAAAATTATTTATGATGAATAATTTATTATTTCGGGGTAATCAACATTGAAGGAATGAGGAATTTGAGACAAAGACGTTTAAGGGTGTATAAATGTGATTGTAATGAGGATGAAGTAAATCTTACTGACATCTCTAATCATATTATACCTCCCATTTTCCAAAATAACTGTTAAATTAGTGAAAAAGTACAGGAACTAAGCCCGTGAGAAATATTTCTTCGTATTTTAAGCACATTTTATACGGTGTTTTGTATTGAAAAGATAAAGGATTCAAGAAGTCACCTTGGAAAATACATTTATACTTTCAAAAGGCAAAGGGTTTCAAAAGAAAGGCATAGAAACAGAAAGAAATTTCCAGGGTAATCGATTGGATGAATCATCCAAAACCATCGCTTCACGAAACTGTTGGACCATTGAAGTAGAAGTTGAGGCGACAGTAACGCGTGTTGGATGGCGTCTCATAGTTGTAGGCTGCAAAGTGTTTGAGGGACATCTCTGATCGAGAAAAGGGGAAAGCGAAGTTCACTAAACCAACTGAACTTCCTCTCCTGATTTCTGCTGTAGTGAGTAGTTTGTGAGAGATGAAAGGGCGTCGAAAGGGGAATCTTAACTTTGATGAGGAGAGATCGACATTTTCCGAAGGAAGGATGTGAAAGGGTCGACGCGAATAAAAGGAGAGATGCTATAAATGTCGCATCTCTTAGTAACGGTTCTCATTATTAGGATACATCACCACGGAGGCCTGAGCTTCATGCTTTTATCGAGATTTGTCAAAGACAATTCATTTTAAACTTGGTTTATTGCTCTTCCTTCTAGGAAGAATGGAGCGTCTAACATCGCCCAGCCCACGCAAAGTCTAAGACACAAACGAACGCCTTCCTCCCATAACAGCTCTCGATGTTTTCAATTCTGTTCGGTCCCCATGCTAACGAGTAAGTTGAAGTTAACAGAAATATACTCATCTCCTGCTCTCTCTTGTTAATGTAATACCTCTACCTTCTTTGATCTTCAGATCTCTTGCTAGCGCTCTAACTCCTTGCGGTATTTCGCCTTGAAAATTTTTCGGATTACAGAACATTCATCCATCAGGCATCATGGAATGTAATATTAAATGGACATTCATAGCCAATAACAACTTGGCTACTGGTTTTCGAAAAAAAAATGAATAGGTAAAAAGCTGTTGTTGAAGAGTATTGTAAATATTTCGCTTCATGCCATTAAAAATTGACAAAAGATATGCCTTATTATACTTACTAACATCAGAAAGCGGTTATCACGAATTTATTAAGAGGAGAAGAATTTCAAAGTATTTCATTATTAATTCATGAAATCATATAAATACCCAATCTAAATTTTATAAGTAACTAGGAACTAACTTGCTTGATGAAGGCACTTATGAACATTTTTCTCTTGAAAATGTGCTACGGGCATTGATAATCAATTTTCGGAAGGAAATAATTATTATAATATAAGTTTTTATCATATTCTTAGGAAGAATCTTAAGAACAATTCTTAGAAATTATCTACTTTTATCCTAAATTTTCCTTTTCCTCCGCGAAGCTTTGCAGTCTTAAGAACTGACATCCAGCGACGCCGTTGGAGAATATCTAACAGCCCTTTAACGCATTCGTAAATATTTACATGGTTATATTTGGAATACAAATAGACCTCTCAATTATATTCTTCACAAATAAATTCAACAAAGGCTTTATCGAAACACGTGTTCCTCTTCCGGTGTAAATACCCCACAAAACGAACGAGACCTTCCGGAACGAGCCTTTATTTTCCCAAAGGAAAACACACTGTTCAGGTTTTGCCGTCATCCGCCGACTCTTCCTATAAAAATGTCGTAAATTAGGCTGTTTTGAGCAGATACAAATAATACAGTACAAAAAGAACTTTTAAGCCCTCAGAAACATGCATCTCTTCCGAAACCACTCTTCTTCTTAAATCCCCACCGTCCCCTCCCCGTACCACTTATTCTTCTTATAGACGCTTTTCTCCCCGGAATATCCAAAATCCTCGCCTCTTTTCCCTCTACAATTGTTTTTATTTCTCTCTCTTCTCTTTACTCTCGTCAAGTTTCCAGTTTTTCATTTTGAATGCCTCATATATTGAATTTTGCGTTTCTTTGAGTTTCGTAACCGTCGTACTTTGCCATTGTTTGGGGAAGATATCATTGTGGAACGACACTTTCAGTCACATAAAAAGAAGAACGACCGCTTTTATGGAAATAGTTTTATTGTGCGATTTTAAATTAAATAGTCTCCGTATGTTCGTATCATTTAATTATGTAAACTTAGGTACAAACTGTTATATTTTACGGTGGATATGAGTTCACTGTTTCCGTGCTCTCTTAAAGCTTGTTAGCTCTATTTTTCAGCGTTATTTCTGTAATTTGAGAAGTTTCGTTTACCTACTTTCGAAAGAAATTCGTTATTGTGGTAGTAAGAGTGGGATAAAACTTCTTTAAAGTCGCCTAAATTATTATTTATATTTATAGGTTAAGTCTCAAGTTATTACTGCAGTACGGCTTGCTTCATAGTGTAATGAGTTGTCATGACATCTTACATACATCATATCGTCATGTTTATGAATGCTCGGCCAACTTTGGGTATTACACTGCAATAACAATCTCATTTTTCTGGAATGAATATGCTGTGGCTCTTTTAAAAGATCGAATTCTTTGATCAACATTATTTGTAGGGTATTTGCACTGGTCACTCTAAGCTCTCTCAAAAATTACTTATTATTTTCAAAAATTCCCAAGGTTACTTTACAGTGGGCCTTTCGAAAATCCGTCAAAGTGGAAAGTATATAAATAACCTACATACATAGTATCTCTCTCTCGTCATGATGAGGAAGACTTACCAATCTCAAGGAAACTTAAGAGCCGTGTTATTTAATTTAAACTAATTTCTCGTATACATCTTATAATCAACATAGTTTCTCGATTGAATAGTATGTCATTGCGAATGTATTGCTGTATGCGTAGAAATCCTTGTATTTTGAATATTTCAAACCTCCTTTTGAATTTCTGTCGCATTACCTACCTATTTGAAATTTAGTATGGTATTACGATATTTTGGTGTTAAAACTTTCATTATAAATATTTCTTATTCCTCCGTGAAGGAAATATATTTATAGCAGCTTAATTTTTTTGAAGTACCTAATAACATTAGGTAGAAGGATCACCTGTGAATAAGAATACATGGTGAAGGCGAATATAGATGCGTAGTTTTAAACAATTGCAATGAAAATTAATTAAGCAAGGTTCGTGTAGTCAATTGTAGGTATATACATATTATTTCCCTCAATCCAGGTGAAAAAACACTTTAAAGTCGAAATTTCGAAAATTCTTTCATGATATTGAAAGATCATGTGGATATTCCTTTTAAATTGGCATTGAAGTAAACGTGCAAGAATATTCACTAATTTTCACTCTCGCAGATTCTTCTCAATTTTCCAATCTCCAATTTAATTATATCGGTGCTACAGAATTTTCTTGTTTGTGTGCGGCGTAGAAAAAATCCAGAGTGACCTGTTTCTCCTTTATGTTTTCAAGCGACCTCTTTTGTCTTCTCCTGACGGCTCCTCTTCATTTCTCATCTGCCCACATTCTCCAATTCCTTACGAGTTTCAGAGGATACTTGTCAGTTTCCACTTGTCTTCGGTCCAATTTCTCTCATGGACTATTTGCATCCATTCCACACCAATCGTCCCCCAATCCTCCGTCCAAGCCGTCTCCTCCAGAACCTTGACCCATTTTTCGAGACGTTATCGTTACTTAGGCATTAGCGCCGACCCTACCCTTAATCTTAAGCCTTGCCGTTCGAATTTTACATTCTTCCCCGCCAATACATCTTTGTCAGAACGTGCTCTTATTACCTAAACCAAATTCCTCTCCCGCGAACGGGATTTTTCTCTCTCTCAAGATTTATCGGTTGGGATAATTCTCCAGTACATGAGATTGCCTTCGCGTTGAAAAGTTTGACTTGATAACTAGCTGTTCACATTTGAAGGGGATAAATTGTCTGCCTAAACCTTGAGGGCGAAAAATCTGATTGGGTTGCACTCATTCTAGCCTGGGTGAATTTAAAGCAAAGGTAATTTAATCCTTTCAGTGAATCGCAAACCAACGGAAGTAAGTGATTCGTAAGACTATAAATGTAACTCCAATTTTTATTGATTTTTTTCTAATTCAAAACGTGGTTATAATGTTATTAGCATCCCTAATCCTGGATGGATTTCAAAGTTTGAATATACCATCAGAGTGTTCTTCAGACGACCATAGAATTTTTTTAGCATTACGCAGGAGTTTTTTTAGATTTTTTATGAATGATTATCTCGACCTACGGTGAATTATTTATTACAAGAACTACATGAATAGAGATAATTGATCATACTGATTAAACATAAAGACAATCCAATAGCAAGTACATTAATTACCAAATTTTTGCACTGAATCTTTATAGTTTGAAGTTAGCATTCCGAAGCTTCATCCTCATCATTTCATCCTCCATTATTTCTTTACATAATGAGTCTTACATATCCCAGGTACTCTTATAGTGGCTTTAAATAAACACGATAAATTTTTACAATAACATGAAATTTATTGTTTAATGATCACATTTTAATATGAGTAAATATATGAAATGATAAGGTTTAAAAAATATATCACTAGCATCTCAGCTGATAATAAACATTTTAGTTCCAAATTAAATTTTCAATTAACCGAAATAAAATATAATCAATTTGTTAAGAAGTGATGTTTTGGAAAGCCATGCCGGTTTAAGGATAACATAGAGGTAAATCCACAATGTTTTTACCTTTGATCCGATAAAAGAAAATATTTTTTCAAACTACACGAGTGAATAAATCTTCTTTCGAGTACTATTTATTGGGAAAACTGTATTTTTCCGAGGATTTATGTCTTCGGAGAGGTATAGTTTTCCGAATAAATACGTAACCCTCATCCAGCAGTGAGTGAATTTTCCAAGAACCTTCTCAACTTCATATATCCTCGTAAATTCTTGAAGCTGGCGTCTTTCGAGCATCTAGGGCCCTGTCTTTCTACCGCTGAGCCCTAAATTTAAACCCGTTGCGAGTGTCCAAGTTTTCGAACCGCAGGTAGTAACATCGGAAAGGTTTGAAAGGGCTGAGGAAGCGATTGATGGGCCGCGGAATCTCGTGGGCCCTGAGCTCTTGGCTCAAGGAAAGGAATTCTTCCTCACGGTGACTGCGTTGGCCACGAGCCCTTTTACTGGCGCGTTTCTTTGGACGGCGTGTCCGTGAAAGGAGCAATAGGCCACCAGCGCAGAAACGACTCAGCGTGATGCAAAAGAAAGGTTCGCTGTTGATATATGCCTTTGTGAACGGCACCTCTCGGTCCTTGTTGTTGTAACCCAGGCTGTAGAGACGTTTCCCTAAGAGGATTTCTGGTTTTTGAGGCGGACGGTTTCTCCGAAGGGAGCGGAAAAATTCAGGAATGCATCAACGAAAGTTAATTGGATGGAAGAAATTTCGTAATAGGATTACACTCTTGCGGTTAATCTCGCTCGGTTTAATTAAAACTAAAAAAGAGAAGTTTACTTTGCACATTTTTTTCGGACGAATGAAACTTTTACTTTTCAAGATCGGTGAAATGTTGGATTAAATGCACCAAAAACTACCATGACTCTTGTGATGGAGTGCCTGGATACGAGACAGGAAGCATAAAGGTTGTCAGTTCTTTAGTAAGCGGCACTTTTCAATTAAAGGTAATGAAAGAAGTGATTACTCACGGTTAATGAATGCCAAGCGTTATATAGGAAGGAGTAATTTTTGTCGATACTTTACTTAATGCAGAACTTTTTCATATATCTTGATTTTATGTATTCAAAATATTTCGGATATTGGAAAATATGGAAAGTTGTTTTCTTTACGCATCATTTCTAGAAGGAAAAATTATTACATTAAAGAATATACATTTTTTGCGTATGTGTTGAAATGGTGATTTTTCAAAAAATTGACGAAGGAAGAATGAATTAAAATTAAATTGAATTAAAATTAAATTAAGATTAAATCTATCGGATTAAAGTCAACAAAGTACTTACGCGATAGAGTCACTATTTATTACGTCATTTTAAGGCGAATGCAAGAAGAGCTTCCATCTATCCTTTTTAATCGTGAGTTTTCGTATGATTCTTAGTTTTCTGCTATTTTCTACAAGTTTTACTATTTTCTAATAGTTTCGTTAAAACTATTATACTCAAGTGTTCCTAAGAATTTTCTACCATATGATGTTAAAAATATTTCATACTAACAATTATTTAACATAATTTAACAATTTTTGCATATATTACGGATATAATCATGGCAGTAATTCACATTTTTTCTTATTCCTTGTAGAATACATGACATTACAAGTTCACTATACTATACAGCCTTCTATACCAATAAATACACACCATCAGCTGCTACAATACGTAGTAATAGAATCTTTAAAAAATCCGGACATCGCTCAACTATTTAGCTTTTCATACTGAAACAACTTTAATTTCTAGTTTATTATTCTTCGATTAAATTATTTAATTTGAGAACAATTCTAGGAGAGTTTACATCTATTTTATTTCTTGCTTTCCTCAAGATTCTTTTAAATTTGCAATCGGGAAAATTTCCTACCTTTCCTCGTGTATGATAGGAGTCATTGAAAATACCTCTCCAATGTTCGAAAGAGGAATTATTTTATCAAAGGGAGTGAATCGTGAGCCGAAGAAAAATATTTATTCATACTGGGTGATAATTGCGTGCATAACTCATTACGTACAACGAATTTTTACCTTGCGTCACGCCTTTAAATTGGGCTCAATCTTTAGAATGAGGAACTCTACCTATTTATCCTTCGAAAAGCAAGTGACAGCATCCGGAGTTTCAGAAAAAACAGCTGAGCCCTTATTAACCAAATCGTCAGCATCCGGTAATATCACGATGGAACACAGCTTAAAAAGAATCAAGCGCGTCTTTCCCAAAACATTTTAAATTTATCCTTAACAGAAGCTTCTGACGAATCCATCGATCACTCCCATTTACACCTGTCCCACTGACTGATTTACATTTAACCACGTCCATGGCTGTCACCTTACGTATTTTCCCCGTTGATTTCACCTCCCCGATTTCGATCGTTATGCAATTGCTAATCAAGCACCGGGCTCGTTCTTTCTTTTTTTCCCGGACGAACCACTCAATCATCCAGAAGACGTCAACCTCTCCATTTTTTTATTTCGAGCCCCATCGCGACCCTCATCCGGTAAGTCATCTTCACTCCTTTCTTTTTTCTCCTCTCCAATCCTCCCCAAATTCCCACTCTCCCCCTTCCTCTTCACCGATTCCCTTTGTTCCTGGCATCCTCACATCCCTTTACGTCACACCTCTGGATTCGCATTGATTTGTCTTCTTGCCTCCGTGTCCACCCGCCCGAGTGCCACTACGTCCCTACGCCTCTCCCCGGACCTAATTGTCCACAAATGTCCTCATTAATTCTAAGCAATGGGGCTCTCTCGATACTCTTTCGGGGTGAGTACTTTCGGCACTCCCCTGAAAATTTTCCCCTAATTTTTCCCCTAAAACTGAGTGTTAATAGTCCAAAAGGGAGCCGTGATTTCTTATCGTATCGATCAGGGATTCTAACACTTGTTTCGTGCTGACCTGATATACAGTTAACTTTATTGTAATTATTTTTTAAATCTAAATATTTATTGCTATTCTTCTTTCGTTGGCTATTCTTACTGCTGATTTAGATAAAAATATTTCTATAGTCAAAGAGCCACAAAAACCTCTATTTTAGATTTTAGTTGGCGCCTCTACCTCTAGTAGGACTACCTCTCCTTTTCTCTAATTGTGCTCCTCTTCACAGATTTCTTTAACAATTATTTTTTTTCCAGACGGACTATTAATATTAATCACATTCTAAACTTTAGCCCGTGCTTGTAATTTGCTTTTATGCATAGAAATCGATGAAAATCAATTGAAACATTTGGGCGATTATAATGGTACTGATTATTCTGAAGTTAAGAGAGGGTTCCTTCAATGACCCTTAAATGATCAGCCCTTGTTTAACACGTTCACTGCGGATCACTCCACCGTTGGAGTGATAAATGCATTAGAACATCGGAAATGGAGGTGTCCGCAGTGAACGTATTAAGCTATTTTGATTTTTTCATCCGATTCTCAAAAATGAAAAATTGACCTAAGAAAACTTACGAAATAAATGTCTTAGGGGATTAAATATCCTAGAAGGAACGAGGGGAGAAATAACAAGAAGAGTGAATGAAATGGGTTGAAATAGATTTTGTTGAAGTATAGATCTAATGTACGTATGTACCATAATGATTCTGATGAGGATATGTGGGGACCAAAGGTGGAACATTGCCCTTTGGAAAGTTAACATGCTTAAGGTTCCTACTATTCCATTAACTAAAAGTATGATTTCTCATTTCGGCATTCAACCAAAATATCGGTAATTACGATTTGCGGTAAATTCAGTTATTGCATAATTAATTCCTATTATTTAAAGTTATCAATACAAATGCATTAGTAAACGAAGAGATACGAGTACTTCTAAGGATCTGTGGAGCGAGGACTTCAATATAATCATTCATTTGTTCCATAAAATTAAGTAAGAACTTAAGAATGAATTGAAGAATGTTGGATCACGTATTCTAAAATTATGATAACTAAAAATCTCTTCAAACGACTCCATTGACTTGTAAAGTTTCAAAATTATTTCGAAGATGGGATGGAGATATCATATTTCATGAAGATAGGGGAGGTTTCGCTATCCAATCTTACCTTGAAAGTTTTCGCGTAGTTAATTTCGCATAGAAATTCTCCGCTTCCCATTATGGAAAACGGAGACGCATTCCTTGGAGAATCTAAAATAGACGAGCAGAAATTTAACCATTCCTACATATTTAATAAAGTTTACGTAAATTTAAGATTTTTGATAATGTTTTAACACTTTTTTACTCTAGCGGAATGTGATAAAGAGAGTATGTTAGTGACTGGTATTCATGGTTCGCGCGGAGTGTTTTAGCACCCATTTCAACACCGGGGGCCCCTTGAGAATAAAACCAAGCTTTTGCTGCCGTTTCAAATGGCCTGAGTTTTTTCTTTTTTCACCAAACATAACTTTTTTGCAACTTTTACAAATAGCAATATATGTGTAGTAAACATATCTGAGATAAAACAGGCATTTTGGGATTGAGGGAGCTGAGCCGTTATAAGGGCATTGGAATTCCAGTTCTTCATTTCAACTATGGTCTGACAAATTTGTCTTAACGGCTGACTGGGAGGAGGAAGAAAAATTATATATCTGGGGCGCGGGGATAGAGAAAAATCAGAGTCGATTAAAGCCACATATTTATAATACCGGTGGCGCTCATTATTTCCTTGTAGTTCCATGAGAATTCAGTCTCTCACAACTCTATGTTGCCACTTGTCACATGAATATATCCAAAGAAGACTTGAGAGACATGGATTTCGGAAGGAGAGGGCGCTTCAAAGTGAGCATTTGGCATCAAAATGTTTTTATTTCTTTCCTTAGTACTGTATCTGTAAATTCTACTTTATATTTTTCCACTAGCCTCCAATTGACTCCGGAATTCGAATAGATCCGTGGCAATATCATAAAGACCCCTTGAGGGTCAATATCGGTATAGTAAGAAAAGCGGCATATCACACGTGGCAACACGGAGTTGAGAGGGACTGATTTCTCACGGAACTCAAGGTAGTTGGCGGATGGACCCAACAACATAGACTTTATTAGTATCATTGTTTTAATATATTATTATTAGTCTTTATTATTATTAGTACTCTTATACAACAGCTTTATTATCGTGACCGGTTTCATTTCATGGTTCCTGACGGGTTTCTGCTCATTTTTGATTCATCTCCCTCGCCCTAAAAGACCATTCTTTTGTCGCTCCTCCTAAGCCGCGAAGAAAATTTAACAAGTGTAATTTACTATAATTACTCAACCATATCTGTCATGGAAATACATAAATTTCTCAGGACAGTTGCTAGGCTGAATGTCGCCGACCTGCAAAGTCGAAACTAGCACCTAAAACATTATTGTTCGGATAAGAAATGAATGTTCTTGTATGTTGATAGAAAAGCTTCGGCACCCCTTAAGAATGCCGCCCGCCTGTAATACATGATCTGAAGGCCCGCTTCCGCCGGCCCTGATATTCCAGATAAAAATTGTCGTGGTAATGTATGAACTACGAATTGAATATATTGGTTGCAGATAGTCTTTTCTAAATCCCTTAGTAATTATCATAAAATGAATCACGTTCGATAAATTAGTAAGAAACTAAATAAATTAATTTAGTGATATCCTTGCACATTTTCGGATTCCCATCTCAGCTCATTAACAAATTTTAGTATACTTATATTTCCCCTCATTTTTTAACATATCCTTCATTATTTTTTTTCATTTGATTGGAAGGTTGTGAGATCCTCATTTTATAATATGATCTTTTGTAATTGTTATCAGGCTGGATTTCATATTATTCAGAATTATGCAATTAATGCTTCTTCAGATAATCTTCTAAAGGATTTTTCTGAAAAATCCGCTTTTTATCAATTATTTATGGTTTACATAATGTTTTTACAGCATTTCAAATCACTGACGAAAAATGAATACGAGACGAACTATTCCTTACTTCGCACTAGTGAAGGAAAATATAATCCTCGTTTTCTATCATTTCTAGAGTAGCATTAAGAAAGTTAATTTTGAAAGGCTCTTCATCCATCTTACCTGCAGCATCCGGCCGAAGATGTTGCCAGAATTATCCGCACTAATCTTTCTCCCACGTTTTCATCTATCTTTATTCACTCCAATGTGTCTGAACAGACTTCCCATCTTTCACTTTCTTCTTATCTTTGATTTCAATTTTATTTGTATGTACTTGCACTACGAATAAACAGTTGTCATTAATAATACAGCCCCAAACCGTTAAGTATTAAATATAGATACAAAAATAAGATTTTCCAAAAACGTTACGATTAAACTATTTATTTTACAGCGTAGTAAACACAAGTAAAACGATTTTGTTCTTAAATATAGTAATATTATTATTTATTCATATAAATATTACTAATAAAAAGGGGAGTTGTTAACATCTGCCGTCCGGGTTTTCAACACCAGTATGTACAATCTTTTTATGGCACCCATACCTATAAAACGAAAACTTAGGTAGGCTCCGGTTAATCTGACCCCGAATAATCGGAAGAATACTGTCTTTGCTCATAATCATCACTTCCTGCTAAATATATAATGTTTTATTAACCTAACATGTCAACAGAAACCTTAAACAGTCATTTGAAAACAATTCCATATAAGGGGGCAGTTGATCCAAGCTTCCGCTTATTACCCTTTTTAGCTCATGATTATGGACGCAAAATCTGTCGCTGTATTTATTATCTCGAGTGATACTGAATGAAACATCGCTTTACACATCGGACTCACCTGCCTTTACTCGCTTGCCAAAATTTAGCATCCCCTCCCATTCACTCGCACCTTTTCCGTTTTCCTCGCATAATTGTCCACATTTTCCGAGAGATGCTGCGTAACCGGCGCGACTTGGAGCTGGTCCATGACCTCAAAAATACGGTGCATCTAAACGCGGTCGGCTCCAGAGAGAGCGGAGTGAGTCTGGAGGAAGAGAGATGTCCCGATTCCATGATGATTATGAAAATAAGACGCCTCCAGCAGAAAGAGAAATCGTTCTCATATCAGCGCGCAAAAACGTTCAAACGAGTCTGAACTTAGAAGTTCGTTAATAAACGAGGAGCTGAAATCTACCAAGGAAGCCGAGTTTATAGGCTCATATGGATGATACTTTTGTGAGGGCTTTCGTTGAAACCCATCGTATTGTGTAAATATTGTCGAAAAATAAGATAGTTAATCTATTTTTCCGCCTGTACTTCATTTCCATAGGAATTCCATTTACGAGTTCGAATGTGAGTTGCATATTCAAGCGTATGTATATATTTATATATCTAAAAACGATTACATTTAGGGATATTATATAATTGTATGATAGGTATTATGAGCCTCTCCTGAAGCTTGTCGCATAATAGTGATTTCCAATGCAATAGAACTTAAATTCGATTTTGATAAAGTGATAGCAATACGGTATCTGGAGTACATAATATATACTATCCTAAAACGATCTACATTCAGCAAAATGTAATTTTTGTGTTATTTTTGCAGTAATATTTTTATTAATAATAATATTTATGATAGTTATATCCCGTTAGTATTTTCATACTATTATGTGAATTATGCTATTACTACAAAAGGGAAAGTATTAAAAAATAACTTTACTCGAAGATTCGTGCGCCTGTATAAACCGAAAAGAATAAATAAGTGAAAAGGCTGATTTTGTAGGTTGGATGCTTATATGAGGACTGTGGCGGTGTTTGGTGCCGCTAACCGGAGCCGCAGTCGTTTTTCTTCCCCGAAAACGGTATAATACTAATCTGTGAGTTAGTTTGATTGGCTTTGGCCATCAATCTAGAAAGTTGAAGATCTGGATTGGAATCACAAACACGTCTGGCTTTTTCGCCTTCGTTAATTCGATTATCATTTTTGTTGGTTTGCTTACTTTAGTAAGCCCAGATTCCCTCTAGGATAGCTGTTACAATGCTCTTCAGAGTTAATGAATTTGCTGCGCTATGAGATTTCTAAATTACCACCTTAATGTTCGAAATTAAGGTCGGGTCATGGAAATTTCCGAACGTCAGGCATAAATGCTCTTAAAAAATTTTAATTCGCGTCGTCTTCCACTGTAAATTGATACTTATGGGCGAAATATTCATAAGTTTACCCAGTTCATTCATGATGAATAAAAGATGAGTCAAGTGAAAGATTTTCTTCTCTTAAGTGATTAGGAACGTGCTCACGTAAAAGTACGCTAATTCATGAAAAGTTTCATCATGTCAATTCTGTAGTTCATTAACTATTGGAGGTGAGCAAAGCTATGAAAAGGACAGAAGGCTCCTTTCAGGATGGCATTAATGCAAGATGTTCTCCCTTTCACGGAGGTTGCGATTCGAAAAATGAGGTTCCTTTCATTATGACAGTAAATACTTCAGTATATTGGTGATTTTAGCAAGTAGCTAAAGTCCATCATCCAAATCATACGTATCTACACTGGATGCAGTTGTTCTGCAGCCAATGGTTTTAGCTCACTTTAGTATTAGTCAGGTTTCGCATATTTTGGTCTGTTGGCCTCCATTGTAGCCACTTCTCAGCGTTGCTTTAAGTTGCCAACTCTACCGGATTCGCCGGTAGACCCCCAGAATTGGATAATAATTTGTAAAATCTCCTACCTCCCGGGTTGAGGCGTTCTTCTCCCGCTTTTACTCAGCTAAGTTCGCCTTACAGGTCGTACTCTAATTTACCGACTTTCACGGCATATTTTCTTTTATACATTACCGCCAGCAGTCCTCTCGCGTAATCTCAATCGTTCGTCTAGAGTTATTTGGAAATGTTTTCTTGGGATAATGATGCCATCAGCTAATTTCTATCATTTTATTGCAAAAAACACGTTAAATAACTCAAATTGCATCTATGGGTGGAAATAGTTCGATTATGATCAAATAGCACATTTATACTGTTCATAAACGAGGAAAACGTATTCTACGGTAGTTTAAGTTATACTTCATATAGTCTTCGGGAATCTCTCAGATTATATTACTCTCGGAATGGACATCTCCCGGAATTAACTCTTCTGGAGTTGGCAACCATAGTGTTACCCTATGGACGCTCACACAATTCTCTGCCAGCTATGATCCCCTGACCAGAGACCACGTTGCAAAGCAGATATTCATTGGCCTACCTCTAAGAGGTACGTACAGTGTTCTGATACACTCCGGATACCTTTTTATTAAAATTATGTACGGATATGGCGAAGCGAAATATATAGTGTAAAGATAGTGAAGCTTGGAGAAGTATTGTTAATGAGGCCATTTCTTACTATCCCGAAAGGAAACGGTGTGACGGACGTGTATGAATGTACTTCGTGCCAGCTTCATTTCGTATATATTTAATAGAAATGTTTCCGCCTACATCTACACATGTTCGTACACTGCGAGCCGTCTTCTGGCATGTGGCAGGAGTGTACACACCATGACTGTTGCTCCGTAATCGGTTACTGCCTCGTATCGTTTACGGAAAAAATGAATTCTTGAAGCGATTATCCCTTAGTATCTATTTCCCTGATTTTTCTAACAGTAGAAGCCTTTCCCTACGTTTGGATAAACCTCCTTTCATTTTTTAGTATTAAATCTAACGGCGGCGTATTTATATTTATTCCCTTGCTATGAGGGATGAATATAACTTAACGGCTTGCATTTGTAGGAGTCCCATGTATTAACTTAAGGTAGGTCTTCATTTTCTGACGAAACCCTGGTAGACATATCTGTCGACTGTGATAATGTCGACAATATATCTGTTAAACTACGTTACAGAGATATTTCAGCTGAATAAAATATTACTCATTTTCGCTCTCCGAAACATTCGTTAACCGAAATAGTATTTTATTAGGATAGATATTATTACTTTATAGGAAATTGCAGCTAGTTTCCGCTGAAATCAAGGGAAATGTATCGAAAGATTTTAATCACAAAAGCAGGTTTGGCAACACCTCTTTATTTCTTCGTAAGCTCAATAATGGCCTCTAACTGGTGAGCGTAGAGTAGAAAACCATAAAAGGAGGTATACAGGTAGATTCCTTTTCTATAGCCAGTATTTACGATGTCTATTCAATTCACGATTAATCCATCCATTTCGACGTCAATAGCAGCAATTGTACGCTAACGGTTGGAATTTTTCGATCGACATTACGTCCTTTTTCCAGCCGACATTTCGCAAGAATAGCTTTTATAACGGACTCCGCTTCCCATTCCCTCATTCTGCGAATCCCAGAGAAAGAATGTGCGTTGGCCGTCGAACTTTTCCGAGAAATCCTCGCTGAGACACATTTCATCGGATTGGTTAATCGGGTGGTTACTATTATTAGTAATGAATGGGTAACTTTTTTGGGTATTGGAATCGGCATCGCAATTGGAGAATTTTTTGGATTGATAATCATGGATTCGGTATCCGTTAACTCTACTTCGTTTCGGTATAGAATAATTTTAAAATTTTAAATCTCTTTTTAAACGTTTAATTCATTTATTTAATATTAACTTAATGGTTATAATTAATATTACGAAATATAAAAATAAACTCAAATCGTTTTTTCTGGATTTAAGACTTCAGTTTTATGGGTAGGTGATTTAAAAAATGAAACTTTAGGCAAATTTTACCCAAGTCTTTCAGTAAATTAGATATCCTACTCTGTTTAATATGCTTTTGTTATAATTATTCCACTGAATGTTTTATTAATGAATATAATTCGATCATTAAGTATTTAATTCTCGAAAGAGCAGTGCTTAAAATGATGAATTTGCCTAACTTCAAGAATCGTATTGGAATCGTAGGTTCATGGTAGTACCGGTAATGGTATCGGATAAATTTGGTACTATCAGTAATTGTTTGACTTGTATGAATGTCATATTTCCTTAAAACCCCATCTTCTAGGGTTATTTATGTATTTAATCATAATTTATTTCTATCTTGCTGTTGATGCTGGCCTATTGACAGTTCTACTCTATAAGACTGTGATGCATTGAGTTGTTGATACAAAAGATGCCACTAATTTACTAATATGAATGGGTGAGCTTGTCAATATCAACACATTTGCTGTTCAAAAGGCAATTGAAGACTATTAAAGACATTATTTCAGAGATTTCAGCGTTTATTATGTTAAATTATCATCGCTGAAATCCGAGGTAAAATAGTTGTTAATTGATATTGTGGTAAACGAATTCCCAGTAACATCCGAAAAATATTTGAAGTATTTCTGATTCTATTTAATCATATATGAATTTACTCTTGCTTGCAATCATGATTTTGTCTCATAAAACTCGTATTTTTAAAGGTGAATTGCATCACAACGTATTATCTATGCAACTCCTCCGATGCAGCCGTTTCAAACAAGTTTTCATAAAATGAAATAATGCAGATCGTTGTTTGACTTCAGACTATTAGTACCGTGAGTCAGAGTTTTTGACCGCTACCTACCGATAAGTCTAACATGAAGAAAAATTAAATAGTGCAAGAGAAACTGCTATGTTTGGATTAGGTAGACATACTAGAGAGCGAAACGAAAATTTTAGAAATTCTCGGTTGAGAATCACTGTAACAAAGGAAGGTCAACAAGCTAGCAAGGAACTGTCAGATAAAAATGGTGACGAAGCATGGAATGAGTTGAGAAATAGATAAGAAAATCTGAATTACGTTGCGTGTGAGAACCATACAGAAAATTTGGATTAAGGAAACGAAGGAAAGATGTAGTTAAATACCCTTTTCATAATAGAGGGAGAAAAGAAGGGACTACATCACCTGAATAGGTCTTCAAGCATTAACCGAAAACAAAGGAATTTAAGAAAAGAAGTAGGAAGTGATTATCATAATGAAAATGCATATAAATGTACTGTGAATAATATATGGTAATACGTACATACTAATTATAATTTGCTTCGTTTCATAAGTATTTTAGTTGGGGAAAAATGTAATCTTTTGACTATGAAACAATCTGTATAGATGTATGTAATAGAGTAAACGGTAATGCTTGATTGGTGGGAGTAATAAGTATTGTAAATCAGCTTTTTTTACTCTAAATGTGACTACTACAGGTAATGTTATAGGTGTGTATGTAAATATTTTTAAATTTTTAAGAGTTGATATGGAAGGAACAAAGGCTACCTGAAATAAGCCATACTGCGGAAAGATTTCGATAAATGAATATAAATAAATCGGTAGACTCATTAATTTTCAAAGCTGCGCTGGGAGACCTCAAAGGCCAAAATATCTTCGCCTTCAAAATTGACCCTGAGGGAGATTTACTTCATTACATTTAGAAAATCCAATGTCAATCTAAATATTTTGATTCAAACACAAAATGCAAATAAATTTACTGAAAAGAAAATTTCATTTAAAAAAATTAGGAGCAAAACTGGTCGTAGTTACCCCATGCGAAACTACTTGCCTTTTACAATGACGCATATGGCTTGAAGAGCCTTCCTAATTCCGCGATTTTTCGCTTATTCTAATGACGCTAATGGCATTTTCTGATAACCACATGAGGCACCGGACCAGCTGAAAGTGAAAGATTTCCTCTATCGTATTTATAGGTCTGTAAATGTATCCTTTCGTAACCGGTGAATAAAGTTTTAACTTGAATGTGTGTAGAAGAAGTGAGATCTAAGTTGCTATGGTCATTTCCTTCATCCAGTATATATGATAAACCTTTAAATAGATATCGAGTATTTTGTGATACATCAAGTTCAGTTAGATTTAATGGTGGCGAGCAGGGCCGGCCAAGCCTTTCATCTGCCTTGAGGATATCTCTGCAAAGTTCTCAACCCTTCTATCAGTCCTGAATTAACTGAACGCCATTACAAAGACATATTTTTATTACGGTACTTGCGATCCTCTCTTCAATGTGGTATTTTGACACGGTTTCATATCAGACAGCTTGTATATTCGGGAATTTGCTCCGATTAGTGATGGGCCAAACAAGCCTCAAAATCATCAATGAATGACGCTGGGGGGCTGAATTTAGCTCGCGTGTCCACATAGTATATTTCCGGTTTCACAAGCCTTGAACCATCACGCTCTATCAACCCTTTCAACGTCCACCCAATTTTCGCTCTCCTGCTTGTCCGCAACCACCATCCCTCTGTCCATACCACAATACCCTATTCTAAACCTACGTCATAGCTTCCAAAAAGCTTCCATGCAATATTGAAGACCGTGGCCGAGTTTCCCCGGTAACTCCATCGAGCCATATCGAATACGGATGAGAAAATGATTGCCTGAGTGATACCACACACATTGCTGGCTAATTTAACGGAATTTCCAATACAGGATCAGACATCGGCTTAACCTGTGTATTGTTTAGCATAGTTTTTTGTGGAAGGACGCATTTCTTTGGCATTAATTCAATGACCGAGACTTGATGGTCCTCAAATATTGCTACTGCATACCCACATTTGCATGCAAATACTCGTAGATGCATGAGCCATCCTATCGTGGTTATCAAGCCAAAAGCCTCCCCTGTAAATAATTCTCTATCGTACATCCTCAAAATTACATACATGCGAAACCTCTTGTACACAAGGGCTCGTATTTCGCGCTAGAAACATCCCTTAACTTCTATTTTTGGTATTACTTAGGTGTTTCATCCTAAGTAGTACTTCATGTTTTACTCAAAATAAATATAATCATATTTTAAACAAGAGTTTTGGATATAGAAAGCTTTAGATTTTATTTGAGATGTACACAAGGTTTTATAGTTTCACTCAGCTTAAAATTAATCATTACGTGTATTTGTTGTGATTTTCATTGTATCATTTGAAAATCCACAAGATTACTTTACACCACGAATAAGTTTCAACGAAACGTGATCATTTAATGTATACAATGAGTAAACACCTGAGTGGCTTTAAGTTTCCTAGTTTTTGTTTACTCCTAAACATTTCATTATATTATTATTCTTATTATTCACCTGATAGATACATTATTCAATTAAACATATAATGTCTATTGACAAAATGTAGCCAATCATGTCTGTGTAAACAGGTTTCTTCGTAAAGAGTAATTTAAAATACTAATTGAAGTTTAAAATATTAATTCATCATATACATAGGAGACTCACTATAATCTTCACTTGAACTCTTACAAAATGATATAATATCAGACCCTAAAGTAAACGGTAGTTAATGTCCATTTTTATATTCCATTATAATATCGGGCCTAAATCGTATAGAATAAAATGGCAACTTACTCGTATAACGTAACAATTTCTACGGCAGAACTGCCCAACAAAGGTTTAATATTTCATGCATTACTACGTTATATCACTAAATTTTCAGATTAATCTAAAAATTCAGCAATTATATTAGCGAGGATGTGAAAAATTTCAGGAAACACTTCGGTTTAAACAAAAAATGAATTTATCTGGTTATAAATTCATAAGAAATCTGAAAATGAGACAAATTTGTATCATTTCACCGTTAATTTTACTGAAAATGATAGCCCGGGAAATTCCCGAAATTGCCATTTTTTCATCTTGGAACCTCGGAATTGTTGAAACAAACATTTAGGTATCACGGACTTTTATAAGAAGAGTCAATGAGGCGTCTGGTGAAGGTAAAAATTATACCGCTTGTTCATGCACAGTGCATATATTACTCCCTGCGAATTTAAGACGACATCCTTTGATTTCGTTGGGTATTTTGGAATAAGAAAGAGTGAATTTCTTTCGTAATCGATTGCCCATGAATATTGAAAAACTGGAAGTAGGCTCTCGGCCGTTGACCCGGATAACAGGACTTCCACTGTATATACAAGCATAACAATTTTCTTCTCCTCCAGAGGGTGTCAGAAAACACCTAAGCGACCCCTTTATAGCGGTCCCACTGAAATAGATCGATGGCCGATGTTGACAACTGAGCGACCACTGCCCATCAGACCTTAAACCCGAGAAATAGGTTCCGATAAAACCCGATAGGCGCGAGATATTGTAGACAGTTTAAGGAAGTGAGGGAGGAAGACGCTAATGCAAAATTACGAGCAGAGATCAGGAAGTGAGCACTCAAACACTATCGGTCGTCTGGGGCATCACTCGATTACAATTAGGGCATCCTTTGACGGCGGAGAGGCGAGAAAGAGTTACGCACGCGTAATTGACGCCTCGGCGGCTCTCTTCCAAAGAACAGGATACTATGAATTTACATACTCGGACTGTTTCATCTTTATCAGCCTTATAAAATGAAATATATCTATATTTTTTTTCTACATTTGCTCGGCTGGGAACACTACTGTGTCATTTTTGCTACCACAAAACTTAACCATATCTTACAAGTTATTAGTGAAAAATTTACGCATATTAGAAAAGCTTACATATGTATTGCTAATATCAGGACGAAACAAGAGAGCGAATAAGAAAATCTCACTAAATAATCAATTTCCTATATATCAACTTCGATAATCCGCTATAAAGTCAATAGAGAATATAATAATATATAAAGGTAAAATAATGTGTATAAATAAATGTATAATATGAAAATATAGTGAAAAACAACACTCTATCCCACTTCACTTTATGGTAATCCATGATACAAATTGTTCCATTTTAAACATTTACTTAACCACAGGAGAACATAATGTGCCTAACACCGTAATGCAATGTAATTTCACTACAATACCTGTGTATTATCGTATGCAGTACGTTTTACGATTATATATTGAATGTTTAATACATAAAATTTTACTGAAATCTTCTATAAATTGAGTCAAAATTTGAAAATGACGGTTAGTTTATTTAAAATATAGTTTTGTTATTTTAAATATGTTTTGACTTACTTGTAAAATAAATTCGCAGGAATAAGCAAAATACAAGTGCCTTTAATAATTTTTATGACGCAATATTTTAATATTAAGAACCAAATAAATTGAATTATGCTCGAAGTTTTGAAGGAATTACAAATTACACAGTAATTAAACAAAATGAATTGTAAATTATCCTAAATCTTCTGCCCTCAATTCTGCCTCAATTTAGAATCTCTCTGCCTAATTTACCTCACAATAATATACTCCCGTAGTATCTATATTCGATAAAGTAAATTCTGAGATTTCTAAATTAAATTAGATACTTCCAATTACAGAATCTCTCGCAAGGCCTTTCTGCTATCCACTAATAAATTCCTCAGGGAGAAATAGCCGGATGGGAAACCCTCCTTACAAGCCTTAACTATGCAACAAAAGTTAACGATGCTTTAGCAACAAAATCGTTTTTTTTAGTCGTATTGTTCATTGTCTTCCTTATCATCTCAAAGAGAGTTCCACTGTTGTGATTTCTCAAATGTATTGATGTAATCGCATAGGGGCTGAGGTCAAGATGCGTAAGAGCACTATTTATTATCTTGATGCCTTTTCCTTAATACTGCTAGACTTTGATCGACTACAAGCCAAACACATCGACACAATAGAGAGTGACGACAAAGAATCGCCCTTAGATTAGCTGATTTTCCGCAGCCACTGACGAAGCAATTCCTTCTAACGAGCATAGGAATTTGATCTTTTCTATCTAAACCAGAAGTCGCCAACCTGGTCGCTACCGTTCACTAGTGGGCGTTTAAATTTTCAGGTGAGCATTTTGTTAATAATAAAACTGATATTCGACACCGACAATGAGCAGAAATTTACGATTAAAGGAATTCAAATACAGTTCGATAGGACGGCAATGATAAATGTTTCGAATAGGAAAGTGTTACCGAAAGATTGATGAGTTTTCAAGGAATAAAATTATCGATGTACATGTACATAGATAAAGTATTAATTAATTAATTCTCCTGATATTGGTCTCATTTTTGCATTGTATTTCAATTGAATAATTTATTTTAAACTTCAGCTAGTATTTTTAATTACTCTTTACGAAGAGACCAGTTTACACAGACAGGATTGGCTACATTATGTCAATAAACATTACATGCTACATTGTTATAAAAATTCTATCTTGCGAAATTATTTCCATAGGCACTGAATGTAGTCATTGCGATGGTAGGTTGAAAACAGAGGTTGGCGACCACTGACCAATGAAATCCTAAATAGCAATCAGTGAAGGAGAAACATAAAAGACAATAAAAAATACTTTCCTTCTATTAGTTAGGTGCAAGGGAACAATAATGTATCTATCAAGTGAATAATCAGAATAATAATATATAGAATGGTTTAGGAATAAACAAAACGCTAGGAGACTTAAAGCCACTCAGGTGTTTACTCAGTTTATGTATCAAATGATCACGTTTCGTTGAAACGTATTCGTGATGTAAAGTAATCTTGTGGATTTTCAAATGACATAATGAAAATAAGAACAAATACATGTGATGATTGATTTTAAGCTGAATGAAACCGTCAAACCTCTCAAATCTAATCTCAAATTTTTGTTTGAATGAAGATTATCTCTAATCTTCATTTGAACTCTATGAAATCATGATTTTATCAGGCGCCAAAGTGAACATTAGTCCAAGTCCATTTAAGTATATATTATAATGGCGTGCCTTAGGTTATGCGTTCCCAAGACAACAAAAACACGCGTAGTTTTATGAAACTAAATTGCACCAAAGATAAGTGATACATGAAACCCAAAGAAAACAGTACACCGCGTTCTCTAAATCACACTGGATACATAAAATATATTTTACTATTATTTTGAGAGATTCGAATCCAGAGTAGGAATTGAATAATCCATCATTACATATAAAATAAAGGAATAACATTGTATCTGTAGATCAATCTAAAACAAAAGCTTTATGACGGAATTATTTAAATGAATTAATGAAAGATTAGAGGTCCTTATAAAGTTATTAGGAATTCTGGGATTCTAGTAATCGAATATATTAAGTCGGATGTTGGTGGAGTCATTTGGTTATCTTATGCGTGTGAAATTGTGGTTTATGCTCAATCTAACCCTCATAATTCTATAAAATGATATAGGAGAATGCTTTCCCTTTTCATTGATAAGTATTGGTAATTCTTCTTGTAATTAAGGATTAAAGCAAGAGGGAAAAAGAGTGTCTTAAGCAGTGCTGAAATAAAAGTTTGAGCAGGGAAGTTTTGAGAATCGAGATAAAAGATTGGTAATCTATGGTCTGAGGCCCTTTTTAATAGAAAAGTAGATAAAACTCCTAGGTAGGTAAAATAGACTCCTATGTAAAAGAGAAATGGACCTATATGGGTATATCTATATTGGTTACGTGAATATTATTAAATGTAAACCAAAACAATTGAAAAATTGATCGGAACTATGCGTTAATGCCGGGACAGTTCTGGTCAAAACAGTACGCGAGGAAATCCTAGGTTTTTGCATTCATGCCGAAGCATATGATACAACTTGTACGGGAAAGATATCCCACGAGGGACTACTTGTGATGCTGTGAGCGGTGCACCAATTCAGCCTTCTTGTGTTTCCTTCCCACTTCCAATAGCGTCGTCAGTAGGAAGAGCGGCACCCACGGTCATCGGACTAAATTATCAACATCCCCTCGCCTACCTTCCCCTCATTCATTATACTCACATAACTGTCATTCTCGTACTCGTTCCACTTACCCACCATTATTCTCCTCTCCCTTGCTTCGATGCATTCCGGATCTTTTCTTTTATTCCTTTACGCTAGCGTAGGCAAACTTTTCACTCGACCAGTAGAATCTTCATTTTTCGATTTGCAGTATGAAACCTTAAGATGATATTCATTTTCCGCGTTCAGTTGATGACCTTATACTCTCTGATTGTGCGGAAATAATAATGATGATGGTAATCGTAACAAGGAATAACAGGGATGAAAGAGAGTGACATGACTGGAACTCGAACCCAGATCTCCTACTTTCCGGGTAGGTGTCCTAACCACTGCATTACCATGCTTTGTCTCTTCTACACTGTTTGAAGAAGTGATTTCCTGTGGGGGGTTGACCTCAAAAGACTGCTTTTGTGAGTTGTGTGTCTCAGTGAGAACCATCTGGCGACAGTTTACCATTAAATATGGTGGCTGCTCGCCTTGCTTACAAAAGCATTCCCAAATAGTATGGAATGTGCGCGGCATGGTTCAGTGATTAGAATACCTGCCCGAAAAGTGGGACATCTAGGTTCGAGTCCTAGTCATATCACTTATTTTCACACCTGTTATTCCTTGGGATTCAGCCACACTACTAATCCGTGATTAGTAATTTACCATTCCTTAATCCTAAATGCATAATAAGGTCGCAAAGCTAGTATATCAACAGCTGGGTATGAAATATCAACTATTGAGATGAGAATGTCTTACCAAGATGAGGATATATTACCATTTTACAAACATTAGCCTGTTCCTGTCTTACAGAGGAACAGCATCATCCTCTATTGAGATAGACCTGTCCGGACCGACAAAACTATAAATTATAACAGACCAGATATCTTACTGATTGATAACGCCAACATATATTCAATAATCGTCGACATAACGGCCTTTGTCTTGTAACATCCGAAGAACCGAGATGGATCAAAGGGACGAATACAAAGTGCTTGCATGGCAAAAGTTTGTTTGTTGTTTGTTAAATTTAAAAAGTTTCCGTAAATCAATGGACGTCCATGTCTTAGAATCCCTTTTGTACTTTCTGCTGAAGGTTTAGTGTCGCACAACATCATAAGATGTGTGGAGAAATTTGGGCTGGAGAGCAATATCATTAACGTAGTACAAAAAGCAGTCCTACCGCAAACTTGTCACATTGTACGTATCTCAATTAAACGGGAAAATCAAGAATCCCATGGGTTAGCGTGAATTCTCTCTTCTTATCGCCAGAGCTTAGCCCGTCCCGTCAACTGGAAAGGTGAAATTTTTTCAGCGGAAACGCTGAGAAAGTACAACAAATAATAAAAATACGTCTTTATTGAAGGGCGAGACTTCTTAGTCCTTTCTTACATCTAACCGTTGGCCTTTTCTTTTTTGGAGTTATTTCCCGTATGATTAAAAATACAACTAGTGCTTGCAGGATTTGATGTTTTCCCGGTGAATAATGCTGTAGAAGTCTTCTCGGGTGGACAACCGGGTCAGTTCTTCGGTAAATACCGACGTTTCGGCGACGCCCTCTGTCGCCATCTTCAGGGATGAAGATCTTCTTCCCTGAAGATGGCGACAGAGGGCGTCGCCGAAACGTCGGTATTTACCAAAGAACTGACCCGGTTGTCCACCCGAGAAGACTTCTACACAACTAGTGCTTTACTACCAAAGTGAAATCTGATACTATAAGATATATTTGAGTCGAGAGAAGATACAAAACAACTTCTACTCGTTACCACAGAATTTTGAACTTCCTGTCCTGTAGGCATCTGCTGGAGGACGACTACAGGAGTCTCTTTAATATTAAATATCTCCTCTTCATAGACAAAGGGTGCGGTATGAACTACTACGAACAAGTGGAAATTTTAAGAATTCTTTCTAACCCTTTTTCAGTGATTATCAACGAGAAACTTTACCCCTACATTCCTCGATCCTTTCTTCCACCATTGAAAATCCGTCTCCTTTCATTCACTCTGTCTAACCCCCCTCTCCTCAACTAACTCCTTACTCCCCCTTCGTTTTCCTACGCGTCACTGTTTCTTGTTTTCATGCACCTGTTGATGATTATGTGTTGAAACCTTGGCCGTGGAAGAATAACATTCTATGGAAGGGTATGAAAAATGAGACGATGGAGATTCACTACAACGTTAAGGCAAAAACATTGGTTTTTTATATATTTGTGGTTTCTTTAAGTGGAACTGGGAACAAAGGTCTGCGAATATTTCTTTGTAAATGTGAGTGTAAAGAACTGATCGATTTCCGGCGGAAGTTTTCAACCCCTTCCTCTCATCATACAAACAATTTCTAGTACTTTCTCTTATCATGCATCCTTTTTAAGGGAATAAAACTCAATGATCTCTTATATTTATTTTATTTTATCGAATTAATTGAAAATTTAATAAACTGATATCATTTTTCGTATATTTATGTATGTTGGAATCTCTATGCAATGATTTTGTACATTTTTTTGTATTTTATTTTATTTTTTGTATTGTCTTCAGGAGGTTTTGAAGGGGTTTCCATCTCAATTAAGGTGAATTTAGGCAGTATTTCCAATAAATTATGGTTACCTTAGATTTACGCAGTAGTAGTTAAACATTCAAAAATATCTAGGTTTATATATAATATTCTAGGTCGAAGAATTGGAGATATCCATAATTATAATGTCTAGGTATAAATATCTAGGTTTATATATAATATTCTAGGTCGAAGAATTGGAGATATCCATAATTATAATATCCAAATTATTCGCGCTTGTAATTTGTTTGATTTATCTACTATTATAAACAGCAGTTGATATAAATCCACATTTATTTTAGTGAAATCGTTAAAAGATTCACATTTTTATCGTACAGTATGTATATTTTTTTCCCAAATAAACTCAAAATAGCATAATTTTTTACATTTTATATGTGTAGTCAATTTTGTTATAAATGGCTCTAAATTGGTAAAAGAAAACTCAAGTGATTGATTTGTTGTTTGATATAATGTTACTAAGTTATGCATTATCATTATAAAAGATTTATAATGAGCAAGAATTTTATCAAACAGTTTTTCTTGATTTCTTTTTGTCGAGCATATCCTCAAAACCACTCAATGCCGCTGTTTTCTCCTGAATCTCATCAACGTGTATGCTTTTAAGTGAAAACTGGTCTTTAGAGGGCAAGTTATCACAATTTTCATTAATTACTCTCATTCAATAATAGAGTTTGCATACCTTTACTAAATAAGCACCAATTATTTCTCTTTGAGCGAGAAAAGAAATTATGGAGTTTCAACAGAACGTACATCCAATAGGTGCTACGGTTCTTTAACTAAGAATCAAATTTATTACTCTTTGACTGTACCGAAGAATTAGTTTTTATTCAATGTCTTCTGAACTTGTACCTTATCTGAATACGTTGCTGATTGAAAGTGTTCATAAATGATTATATTTTGGAATTTCTTTCTCTTGTATGATACTTAATTATTTGGTGGCCGCATTAAAAAATTTTATAGGTGTATGTATTTTCCACAGACTAGCATGAGAATCTCTACTAAATTAAATTATGTTAAATATGTTTCACTCTTTATATTTAAGTGGAATTCTAACCCTTCATATAACGATTAACATCGCGAAATAGGAGAATATTTAACCCGAAACTTATTTTTTGGTAACAACCTTTACGGGACACACTGGCCAATGTAGTACGTCGGTATCTCGAGAGCAAATCGTATCAGCTGGATCTTGTTGCTACTTTAAACATTAGCATAAAACGCCCAAAATGCCAGGTCAGCAGGCAGTTTTACTTCGAAAAGGTTTCGGATATGTCTCTGAAGCACTTAATTAAAATGAAAATTTGAATGAATGGATAGGAAAATAAATTCGTATCCAACTTGCATTAGTTAGGTTACTGTAACCAGACGAAGACAAAGATCTTGTCGCTCGAAGAAGTTAACATCTCCAGTGCTATTTTGAAATTATTAACGATTATTCTAAATTCTTCAGAGACAAACATTTGTACAGCCGTCATTGTGGTATAATTATTTGGATCCTATATTTTTCACTTTTCTGCTTGGTATTTATCACTTCATCATTCTTTCTTTTTCGTAAATCTTTCTTTATTCTCCTCCTTCCCCAATTTTACGCTTTCCAGTGGCTGAGCTTCCAAATGTTTATATTCGCCATCCTTTCCTTCTTATAAAATATCTTCTCTTCAATTTCAGTGCGTAACAGCTTCTTGTATTCTATACACCCGAATCAATTTATGAATTTATTTTTATTTTCCGGGATGAAAGAATTCTGATGAATAAGAGGGTCCAAATGGTCATAGTGAACGTGATATCTCTCCTGTACTTACATTCGTGTTTTAATCTGATGCGCGTATTAGACATGTACATGTTTAATTAAAGCAGGAATACAATTTGAAGTAGTCCGTGTCCATTATTCCAAATATCTGTATACAGACGAATAAAATACTTAATTGAAAGAAAGGAGATTAGAAGCTAGGCTACGATGGTTAGATAAATTCAGAGGAAAAACATTTTCGGAAGACGTAATTGATATTATGCGACTCCCCTGCTACTTCGGCCGATCCGACAGTGAGCATAAAATAAGAGAAATAGATGCGAGGGCGAGTCGTTTTAGAGATTCATTTTTTCCGCGAACGAATCGCGATAACAATAAATTAAAGAGGTGATTCTACTCTTGATGTTTACACCCCCTGCCATACGCCGAAAGGCGGCTTGCAGGGTATTTATGTAGATCTAGAACTGTTTTCTAACAGAACTATCATAAGTTTTGAAAGGGCAAAATATTTATTTTTAAATTTTGAAATATTTTATGACGGTACTATCTTATCTTCCCCACCGAAAATCTTCGCCCTGCCTTTTACACAAGTTCCATCTACGTTCTCAACTGTGTAATGGCTGGGACGAAGCAATTAAAGTGAGACGTCCTTCGTTAAAGAATCTGGAATTTCCCATTTTGCCACACACTCATTGAGAATAATCACACGGCATCCTTCTTCCACATTGTCCTCAACGTTGGACATAAAGCTTGAGAGTGGGGATCTCATCTCCTACTCTCAGTTGTCGTATTTTTTGTTTCTATTTGTATATATTCTGCCATGCATTTTTCCTGGTGCCCGAAAATGAGGTAGAACCCTCGCCATAGCTAAGCACATCCTAATATTAAAATCGAGCTGCTTATCTCTGCAGCAACGTTAATTAACACTTAAGTTGATCTATAAAATACCTGTGTCATCTTAAGGCGCAATCTATCGGTAAATAAGAGCGAATAATATAAATATCATTGGGTCATTCCGAATACTTAATTCATTCGTAAGTACACTCGCGAGTATTCCCGTGAACATTCGTGATAAAATGAATAAATCAATATGTATATAAATTGCGTGGATTTGTACAAGTTTTCTAATTAAATATATTAAAGGGTTCCCAGATAGCCAAGTGGGCAACGCATTCGACTTCGGTGAAAGCGGTCCCGGGTTTGGTTCCCGATGGGAACCTACGTGCGAAATGACCTAAGCTGTCGAAGCAATTATCAACAAAAATACTAATAATAATACTTAAATATATTAAAATATTTTAACATTCGTGATTCTTAGCAGAGTCCGTAAACGGGAAAAATATCCGTCAGACGAAAAAAATCCTAAGGAGGATCACCCATTAGCCAAGGTATCACTTTAGAGATGTTGTGACATTCATAACGATAACCTCATAAGATTATGGGCAACTTTAATAATTTCTGACTCTGATCAGAAACTGGAGCGAATGGAAGGAAGTACGTCCAACCTACTCTCGAGTCCAACTGCCTTTCAGACCCGGCTTCTATTCTTCCCTTATTCCTTTGGAATGGCTATCTGCTTTGTATGCGACGATAAGCATGGGTGCTTGTTTCCATTGCGATGTCAGGGGCGGGCTTCCTTCGCCGTCTACGCCGCCAGACTGCGTAATTGCGGCGACACGCTCACGCGCGCCTCCAACAAGAGCCGATTTCCCAACACGACTATCGCCGCTCCAAACAGTAAATACATATAAATACATATATCTGATGGGAGCAATTCTTGATATATCCGCTTTGTAAATAAATAGCTATGACAAAGTGTATGCATGTGGGCTGCGAGAGGTAAAGAAATGCGGCCGCATGCGGCCTCTTAAGGCGGTCAGTTTGGTCTCCTTCTCACTCATACTAAAAAGCATTAAAACATGGAAAGCGCTCTTGTTTTACCTAACAAGCCAGAGCTACGATGAAGTGCCAGCGTTGAAAATATCTATTGCGACGAAGTTTTAGTTTATTTTTTGGTGATCTTTTTAGCTGTAAGCAAATTTTGAATGAGAAAATAACAGCCGTATTATCTTTTTAGTAATTGTAGTCTCTGGAAAAGAAACGCTCCTTAAGTGATGAAAGCTAACTTATGCTTGGAATATCTATGCCTTTTAAATTACCTCTGCTTAAACTAACGAATGAATTCCTGTGTCTTCTAAATGAATGAATCGGAGTCGAATCAAAGATAATTTGGTTGGTATCACACGTTACTATTCACACGTTTCCTGACGGAAGAAACATGAATAGTCGAAGGGATCCTCAGACAGATCAAGATATTTTAGAGAAGACTTCATGAAATTTTCATCGTTGAATTTATTATTCTGATATATTTTATAGCACTGCCACCTGGCTAGAAGGCCAAATTGCAGTGAAGATGAAAATAAATAAATAAATATTATCCGTTTTTCGTTCTCATTTTTATCAGTTATATTTCTTAAAAATTCCTTACCCATAGCTCATCCAAATTAGCCACGCTCATTTTAAAAATTCGATTACCATAGAAGTTATCGAATATTGTGGCCAGATTGAATCGTACTGTATTTCTTTCTCGACAGACCTTGTGAGCCTTCGCGGTTACCGTGGAGGTCCTGAAGCATAAGTAGTCCCCACTGCTCATCACCCTAAATTCACCCTGATTATCACGCACTACATAACTATCAATATTTTGACATTTGTAATTATTGGATACATTTTCATTACAGCAGATTTTTCCACAGAGGTTTTAGCAGTGATGGACCTACGTACTTATGAATTTTAAGCAAACTATCATCCTGCATGAAATTACGTAGAAACGTTATAGTTTTTTCCCAAAAATAGATAAGTAGACTCCTTACTATCCTTCTTTCAGACCTCTAATACATACGTACCTAAGTCTTCTACGATTCGATAAGTTTCTCTGCCTTTAATATTCCATTTACAGTGCCTTTCCGTACGTTTCTACGTAACCTACCTCCCCCTTTTGTGTCAACTAACATCTTTCACCTCATATTTATCATATAACGAAGTTTTGAACCTATAGTCGTTGTAATATATATAAAAATTATTAAAGACAGAAAAGAGTAGGGAATGGGAAAAAATTTTCACCTTCAAGTTGAGAAGGAAAAGAAACCTACATTGCAGGAATAAACTCAAGGAGAAGGGGTTTCAAAAACTCACAGAAACATAGTAAAAATCTATGAAACCTAACAACAGAGTAAATAAGTTAAAAAATGATAAAAAATATCGAATTAATAGTGTACTTCGGCCGAAGTATCTCATGCGACGTTTATATTTTGTTAATATCTTTTGTTTTGTTACTGATTTATTTTGGCAACATTAACCTATTGCATAGTTAATAAAATAGTCTGCAACTATGGTGGGAAGTTTTCTTTGCTTAGTAAAAGCGGTACTGAAGCTATCGTAGTCTCTGATATCGTTGTCTCGGCCCATTTTCACTGGATGAAAGATAATCGCAGACTCGATTTGATGTGATAACACGTCAGAGAGCTTTAGAGAGGTCGTTGTTTCAGTATGCGACAACTGTCACAATCCTGTCACGAAGAAGCCCAAAAGTGTCGCGCTACAGGACGAATAGGCACGACTTCATGTTATTTTAAATTCTAGAGCGCACTTTATTTGTGTCGCCTTTGCTGGAAAACATGTTTTAAACTTATATCATACTCCGTACACATTCGCCGGTTAGATAAGAGAAAATGTATTTTCTTATAAGAGTGCTTAAGAAATTAACAGTTGCTCAACGCAGATTCCTTGTGTTGGATAGCGTCCGCCCATTCACTAATTCTGAGGAAGCTGTGATGGTCGACGACAACTGAGATTTTACGAATCGCTTTATTCCTAACTGAATACCTACTACTGAAAGAAACTCGGATAATCAAAAGAATGCGTTGTACACTATCAATTACTGTAATACCTCGGCTAAGGGACTGCCTTGCCATCAAATCCTTAGGCGACAAAGATTATTTTCATTTTTCGGATTTTGGCAAAGAAATGTTTGGAAAATAATCATGTGCCTACGTGTTCACGAAAAAAAAGTTAAAAAATATCATAAAGATGTCTAATGCCGTCCAAAAGTTTCCGTGAATAATTACTATTAATTTTCCTTTATTTTTTTCTTCTCAAATTCACTATACTACAGAATTTTTTTATGTCTTAAACACTATTTTTAATTTCCTCAATGCTTCTTAAGTAATTTTTCTGTTGGACATTCTTATTTTTAATTTTTAAACGAATTTAATTTTTGGGTGGTTTTGGTTAAAATGCCAATTACTTCTTGTTTTCTCTTATTACATGCGAATTATTGCAATTCATACAGCCATCGCTATCTTTCTAAGTAAATTTTTTATTGGCTTTGGTTTATGATACAGTACTGCTCAATATTTCTTTATTAAATACAGTTTCCTTCAAATCTTTATTATTTGTGGCTTTGCATAGGTTTTCACACCTTCTTCTTTATGAGTTTTCCTGCTGTCTTATTTTTTCCTGAGATATTACTTGGGTTTCTACGAGTAACATCGTAAGTCCTTAAATTTTCTTATCTATTTATGTTTAAAAGTTTATTTATACATGTATTAACGTCATAGACGACAGGTTAGATGGAAAAAGAGGCATTAGTATCAATCTCGCCTTAATACCTAAAACATTCTTGCTTTCTATTAAAAGAGTATGCTTTTTTGGTGTGATAAGGTGTATTTTACAATTTTACGCCTTATGAAATTACTTTTTGGCTAACGTAGGTGGTCCTGGAACGAATTGCTTAATTTCTTGACTTCACACCTTCGTTAACAAAAGAATCACTGTGCGTTAGTGACATACTCTCGAATCACTCACCCCTGAGGTTCCTAGTTTCTCCGATGGAGGGCTTCCCTGCCTCTTTGCAGCGCCGCACAGTTTGCCCAGGGTCGGTTCAGACTTGACAGACTCATGGTCGGACAGACTGGCTCAGGAGGTTTCTGGTTGTTCCCTGCAGCGCTCAATCAACACGATGTTCAGATGTTAACACTCTTCTGGAAATTATACGTTTTAATTATCACTATATATTTTTCGGTTGTTAATTTGTTTAATGAGTAATTTTGCCTCATTCAGCTGCTCATTTTAACTTATTTATGAAACTTTAATTATATCCTAAACAATAAATATATTTTATGAGATGTAGCCCATTGGAAGAACAGGAAATCTTACCTCAAAGGATCTAGAAACATCGTATTTTTCTCCCTCGGAGAAATTAACGACTACTACACTAATTTAGTAACTACACTAGTTTAATTGATCCCATCTTGGGTTAGGTGAAGTTCCTCATGTTTTCAAATGTATTTCTACAAATGGCTTGTTATGCCGAGAGATTTAAATGAGGGAGAAAGAGGTGTGTCATTCTAGCCACTATACCACATTCTAGCAACAGTATTGCGTGCGCCCTGAGACGACTGCTCTCTGACCGTCTAAATCAGACCACGGGAGTTCCGCGAAGCTATTGGTGTGTTGCATTACCTCTGATGATTTCAAATCTTATAATGTGACCTCCGCGCATAAATGTATACTATATAATAACCTTCAGCAAGTTCATAAAATGTAAAGTTAATTCCCATCGTATGCTATGAAATATTGCGAACTCTCCTGATGCTTTCTATGAAAGGGAATTTTGTAGAGACATTAACCAGCTTGTTTCACAATCAAAATCTAATAAATTAAATTAACGAACACAGTTAAATTTAAATCAAAATTATTTAGTTGAGCTTCCATTTATTATATATATATTTCGGCAGAAAATTTTCCAAAAAAATCCAATTAGTCCTAAATTTTGACACACCCATTGGATATTAAATTGGATTGGCATTGGATTTATGAATATTCTTGTTTTATGAATATTGAAGTTTTCTATTTCTCTTGGTACTCTATTCATCTAAAGTGATACTAAATTTAATTATTATTGCAATTAATATAGTTGAAGATTTATGGTTAAGCAATTAAGTTAATTAATTTTATTTTCAAATCGCCGACTATATTTTTTCCACGGTATGCATTTTTGGAGCAGTCCTAGGTTTGGTAAATAAAATTAATATGTTCTAATGTGACTTCATGGAACTCAAGGATTGAGGTAAAGGTGTTAACTTTGCACATTGAAGTTGTGCAGCTAAATCCCAAGGAATAACAAGTGTGAAAAATAGCGACATTACTGGGACTCGAACCCAGGTCTCCCACTTTCCGGGTAGGTATTTCGTGCAACTCAATACTAATCTTAAAAGAAGAAATATTTCGTAATTTCCTCAGCAGATTTTTAAACCACGTAAAAATCTACTTCGGAAATTACGAAGTGTTCTTTCATTTAAGACATGGGAGATTATTTTTCGATAGTTAAAAAGTATACCATAGGCAAATAAACAGCGATTATACATTCTGCTTCATCTCAACATCCTGATGCTTATCTATTTTATGAGTCCATTCTTTCCAAGATTTTCTAACCTTCTCGCCACTTCATTAGCTCATATGCGCTCGAGTAAAATAGTTATTTTATTCAGAAGGTTATCCGCTACGAAGCAGATTGAAGCAGCCATTCGTTATCTTGTCAATTACATCATTTTCTTTTCACGGGCTTATCGGTGTTTACTGTTGTCAGGAACAACAGCGATGCGGTAGACACTTGAATGTCTATTCTGTAAACATTTCTCATACCTAAGAAGTAATTGCTTTGCGTACTCATGCTTTTACCTCAATCAGGAAAGATCTTGAGGTCTTTCGTCATAGTTATCTAACGTAATGATAACAACATTTTGGAAAACTAATAACTTCTACGAATGTTTGATGAAATCTGGAGTTGTTCTTATTAAAATTACCGTCGTCTGTGTTTGTGAATTGGGCTAATCTTTACAACAGTATCGTACAGTGCAATAAAAATGATCCATTATGAACGTATTTCCCATGAAGAAGAACTACGAAGTTTCGGTTTAGTTTGAATTGAATTAAACTTCGACGAAGTCAAGATCATTCACTTGCAAGAAGTTTTACTGAAGTTAAATTTTTACGTTTTCTCAAAGTACTGGTGTGAAAATCGTTTGCTTCAATGGGACTGTAATTGTTTCAAAGCAGTCGTAGTGAGTAATTGATAGCTGGTTGCTAGAGAAAATACAGATGGTAAAACAAAGGCAAAAGATTTTAGATCACATAGAAAGCGGGATTATTTCTTAAGATGTAAAGGAAAGTGAGTTAATTGGGTAATTTTAAGGCACCAGGTTGAACACACATATGACGATTACGAGCGTTAACTATTTGTTGTGAGAAGTGTTCATTTAACCAACCAAGCGGTTGGTCAACGGACTCTTCAAGAGAAGAAATCAGCTAGTACAACATCGGCACCAACATGAATTGGTAATTACGTTTGAAAACATAATTTCAAATCTGGATTCTATGGTAGCGCGCGTCAATACAATAAGAGAAGGATAATACTGAATAGCCATTGTGTAGTTCTTCAATGTAAAGGTGATAGATTTTGTTGACCAACTATTTTATCTTACGTGATGATTGACAGCAGTTAAGCCTGAACGGCTTCCTACACATGTAGAATGATATTAATGGTTAAATATACTATGCTAAAGTTCCACAGAAATGTTCACAAAAGTCACTATTTCTTCCATCGATACATGTAGGTAACTTGAAAGGTGTAATTTATTACTCTCTGTGTGGAGTTTATAAACGGGTAACATAGTATATCTTTTGCCGAGCTTAGGAATAGCCCGTTCTGAATATCCTCTGGGATACATTAGCTTTTATGCAATTGTTATATAAACAGAAAATTACAATTTGCATTTATACATTTGCTAGGCACTCCAAATCTCCCTCCTCTCTCTCACATGGGTATATTTGCTGGCTGTTAATGCTCTAAAGCAGTAGTCAGCCTAACTTTCGGACCGCTCTTTGGACTTTCCCGGACTTGTGCCGCTCAACTTTTCTTAAAAAGGCGGTACAAAGAGGATTCAGAATATAGGAAAAGGGTATCATGAATATAAATATTGCAAATAATACCCAGAATTCTTCACGAATCCCCAAAAACTTCTTACAGGCCATCAGTCTGGTCTGAACTGCTCCTCTATGGAGAATCGTCTTAATATCATTACAGAAGTTGGTATTGTAGTATTATTATTGTTAAAAGTGCTTCGACAGCTTAGGTAATTTCACACTTAGGCCCCCACCGGGATTCGAACCCAGGACCGCTTTCACTGTAGTCGAACGCATTGCCCACTTTTGCTACACAGAAGACCATTACAAAAGTTGCATCCTTTACAGAACACGCCTAGATCTAACGAGAAAGAGCTAAATCTACAATGCTAGTTTCATGATACAGAAGGAAGATTAACTTAAAAAAGGAGGAATTCGGATATGTATATTTTTCGAGATAATTTTAAGAAGAATTCTGACAGCATCCACAAAGCCTCTTTAACTCCCTTCGCTCTCGGTCTGTGAAGGTGAAAAGCTGATCGAGGCATTCAGTCACCTTAAGCTATGGGTTCCTTAAAGTGCGAGGAAGGTGGGCGATGCCCAATTGCATTAGCAGTAAACGATGTGTTCTCTCAACGGTATTAGAAACAACGAACCTGATCTGAGATCCATCTATGCCTACCTCCAGCTGCGTCTCAGACTAGTTTAGTGATCGGAACGGATGAGCTAAAATTGGACCGCGTTAAATGGATTTTTTCTCGAGTATCTTCGGAGATGCGAACGAAGGAAGTGAACTGGAGAGTTAGGACTTTCTGCCGAAATTTAACGCGACCTCGCGAAGTGAATCTTAATGAGATTATATAGAATCTTATACGTCGGACTGAGTACTGAGGATGTAATGTATCGAGTTGAGATGTTGCTGTAAGCGGTTAACTTTTATATGATAATAAGAATATTTTGGATGGCCTTACAGCCAATTAAGATATTTATGAATGCATAGCTTGAGTTATAAGTTTTTCTCTTTCAAGTATATGAAATATCTAAAACGTCGGAATAATATATGCGTTTTAACAATGTACTCGTGTTTACCTTACATGTATAAATAATTTATCAATTATATAATCGCCACCGAGGCCGGCCACGTGTTTAACTACCCGGCTTTAAAAAGGCTACACAAAATAATAAAATATAGTTTATTGTTGCATTTTTTATTCATATTTAGTAACTTTCCCTAGCAAATTTGCCACCAATAATGCCAAGAAATCTTGTAATTGGTCCAAAATATTCGTTAATGGGCGTAGATCTATGCGTGTAGTGTATGGAACCCTGCCAATAAGTGTTGTATTAAAGAATTGGAAAAGGTGCAGCGAATGGCGATACGCTTTGTTAAGAATTGCTACGATAAATCAGTGAGCGTCACTCAGATGCTACAGGACGCAAAATGGGAATCTTTGGAAGTTAGAAGAGTCCAACAAAGGATCAATTTACTGGATAAATTCAGAGAAAGCACGTTTAGAGATGATGTAGCGGATATAATGCGTTCACCATGCTACATAGGCCGTTCCGATAATGCGAGAAAGATCAGAGAAATAGATGCCAGAACGAATAGATTCAAGAACTCATTCTTTCCGCGAACGATACGCGAAAGTAATCGATTAGGGAAATAGAGTCATGGTGCATGCACCCCCTGCCACACGCCGAAAGGCGGCTTGCAGGGTAAAAACATAGACATAGATGGAAGTAAATGGAATTATTGGAACTACATATGGCGTATACACATAAGCTATGCAAGTTGCGTGTACAATTAAAAATAAATGCTATAAATTTAAAAAATATATCCATTCACAGAAATATGAGTAAGTTGCGTGTACAATTAAAATATTTGATATGCTTCGTAGCAGAGATTCTTTAAGTAAAACGAAGCTTGCCAGGAAGTTAATACAATGATTGAGTAAGATAAAGAATTTCAGATAACCCTATGATAAATGTCCATTCAAGCATACAAGGACGGTAATAATTTTAAAAATGTATTCCAATATTATAAATAAAAATAAATATTCATAACTAATTTATATTTATAGTAAAAATAATCATTCAGTAATCTTTCAGGATGGAAATAAAGTTTAGGTATCCTTAAAATGGAACTTAACACAAATTTCTCAAAGAACGAGAGTCATCTAAGGATTTGATGGAAGAACGATTTCATCAATGTAAATTATAATTCGTCGAATTCTTTTACGCGTCATGGTATATAGGAAATTATTTTGAATTAGTATCTCTTAGATGAGATGATTGTTTCGGGAAATGGAACACTAAGGTTAAACTAACGGAAATTTATTTTACTTTCGGATTGTTCATTAGATTCCTTGAAATAAATCATAGTCGGTAAAAAGTAACTGCGTTACATAATAAATGTATCTCTGCGATACAAGAAGTGCTTTTCCTACTTAGTGATGGACTTATCTTAATCAGTGAACTGTTGCTGAGGAGATAAGAATTTTATCACGGATAACAGATGCGCGAGAGGTTTTCATATTTTTTATTCCAGATTTCTCCTGCGTTGGGAGTACTCAAATATCTCGGGAATCTTCTACAGAAAATTAGAGTTACTATCACCAATATTTAATTTAAAGAGAAATTTATAAAGCTTGGTCTCAGAACTTTTCACCCACATTCGACAAGGAGCTGCAGCATCTTGGTAATTTCCATAATGTCGTTCCATAGAGTAATATTGTCTTGTTCGATCCTTTGGTTTGCTCGATATTCACCGAGTATAATTTAAAATATGAAGTCAGTGTGGTAATCAGATGAGATCTTTAATGTCCAGAAGAGGTAACTCATCAGATGATTATTCTGTCGCAAATATTTTTTTGATTAGCCAAGATTCAATAGGAAGGAATGAAATTGTTTTTTTAGATATTTATCAGTGGTGTTCCACTACACAACATTTTAAGTGGATTTCTTATGCAGTGTATGAATATACACGCAAATACAAATACTTAAATATATTACGTAACATCCCCGTGGGATCTAGATGCCGCATTCATTACAGTTAATCATATTTATAATATAAATATTTATAGCTATGTTTGTAGCTGTAAATGAACTATGAAAGGTCAACCAGCTGCGATTAAAGATTCCTGCATAAGAAGGATACTTTAAATTAAATTTGATCGGAATATTATAATCCGAAAGGCTTTTGCAATACAAGCCAATTAACTGCAATGAAGTATTATCACAGTTAGGTAATCGGTAATAAAATTTTTAATGCAGTATTTATCAAATTAAGTGAGGTCCACTCCTTGAAAAACCTTCATACTACTATTTTGCATTGAATTTATTAAAAGGTCGTGCATACGTTTATTTTACCTATTGCGGTGGCATCATATGCTTAACGTATCACTTCCTAATTAATATAATTAATAGTTACTAAATATTACATACAGAAATAGTTAAAAAGGAGAGACTTTAACTTAAGTAATGCTCAAAAAACGGATTCATTACTGAACTTTAACTACACCACGCAATAAATACACAGTACGACCCAGGTTTCGTAGCCACGCTACGCCATCAGGTTACAATTAAGACAAAACACCAAAAATAAATACAGAAACAAACCAATAAATTCCGTGGTTGGTTTGTATAGATAAAAATATAAAGAGGAAACAAATCAACCACAGATTTTATCGGTTTGTTTCCTCTTTATATTTTTATCTATTCTAAGTTACAATTTCCACGAATGTGCCCATTTCGGTCTCTGTCCAAGATATAACAAAAGCTTGGTTGAAAACCAGCTCCAACCCAAATCCTTATCTAAATCCTGATCCTTACCACACCTAAATATAACACCTATCATCAAGAAAATAGGAAGAAAAAAGAAAATACTCAGTGTATATGGACTAAATCTACTGCCACAAATGTGAGATGCATTTATTTTTGTAAGTAGAAGACGAAAAATGTTGAAATATCCAACCGTAATATTCTTCATATTAATTTCACGAAATTGTACACTTTATATTTTTTTGGCTTTCATTACAGCAAAACTATAAAAGTATTATACTTAATTTTCTTGTTTAATTGTAGTGTCTGTCTGATATAGTTAAAATAAAGCATCGAAATTCAAGTTACGATTTACATACTATCTATCGCATGTGGTATTACGAAGCATTTGTACAATTTGCATCATTCTAAACTCTGCTACATAAGTTACCTATGCTAGATGAATAGAGAGTGAATTAGTCAAACTCTAATAGTCTCGAAACAAATTTAAAGGTGGCAATTTATTCCAAGCAGCATCTTTTACCAAACGTAATTAGTTCGACTTAGGGCCAACTCGTTTATGCAAATGGGCTACCAAAACAGCGTACCCATACTAATGGACGTCCCTTGAAAATGAAGTCAGTAAACAAGCGCTGCAGATGTCCTGGAATTCAACAACACTGCGTAGGTAAGAAGGAAGGAGTACTAACGTTAAATGTACTTTCCACAATTTTAAATCATAACAACTTCGTTCTTTCAATTCATCCTACATTACGAAGTCGATATGATATAAAATGTGATCGTATTATGGCCTTACTTATTAAAATTTCGCTTATAATTGCAGTAGGATTGTATTTATTTAATGTTTTCAATCAGCTACAGCTTAAAAAGAGATGCTCGGGAAAGTTAGTCGAGAAATTAAAGTATTTGGAACGCAATCAGTTAATTTTTTTAATTAAAGATAAGATCTTTGGTAATTAAAGCCGCATGATACATTTCGGAACATTAAAAAGCTCTAGAAAATATTTTAATAGCATAAAACACACGTTAATAATCCTTTACTTGTAACATATTAAAACGTTCAATGTTAGGCTTAAAAGCATTATTACTTTCTTGTTTGTAAAATTTTTACGAAATAAATTATCCTAACATTAGATCGTGTATCGTTATTACATACTTTGCTGCTATTTTGGTATCTATTATTTACGCAATGTTTCGGAAAAAAATGACAAGGGAAACAAATATCATTCCAAAAGCTGCACAGAGCGGATAGAGAACCGTTATTTTCTCACCATTGCTGTAAATGCTGTTATGTTGCTGTAATAATTGCATGAGTTTTTGTGTACCTATATAGAATAAGGAATTATGTGATATAGTGTTGTCCATTGTTCAGAAAAACTTAATTATTCCAATAAGTATGTGATGGATTGTTCAATTTAGTATTTCTAGAGAAAATCATCGAAATAATATGTAAATAGTGTTGGTATATTCGTCTTCCAATTTTTCGAATCTTACTACCATCCTCGATGTATGTTTCTTCCGCAAGTAAAAGAACGTTCCTTAGAAATCTACCTCACTATTATCTTTGGTTTCTCTTGTATCAACTTTAAATATTGATATTAGTAAATGTCTATTGAGTATAGAGATAATAGGCCATAGGTATAACATTGGTCTATACTACAGACCTATGTTATACCAAAGATAAAGTTAATAACATCATTTTTAAGCACTCAATGAATATAAAATTATATGAATCATTTTCGTAGCTAACGAATTTCGGATTGAACCTGGGAGGACAGACGAAATTTTACAAAAATCCTTCATTTCTATAATTAAAAAAATGCGTAAAAACGCAAATTTCTTATTTTGTACAAAAGATTTATTTTCTGCAAAACTGTAACCAGTAACTCTAGCTCCAATTTCGTCCATTGAAGACGTTTTATTGCCAAGGAAGAATGGACTTGAAAAAAATCTGACGGGACCGGGAATCGAATCCTGGTCAGGTGCTCTGTCCGTTGAGCTATCCCGGCAGAACATTTCTCGAAGCCATTCGGGAGACTTTGTGGGCAAGGACGTTGCGAGCTCGTACACATGGTGGCATCGTTCGCGGTCCCGGCTTCATAGAAGCACCGGCCACACAAAATTATGGAAAGGATACTCCCTTCAGGTTGTAAACGCAGGAAAACGGGTAAGGGTGTTTTTGCGCAAGATGGTGCGCAACCAAGAAAAATCCTATTTCAAAAACATTTTTCATGTCTATGTCTATGTGTATACCCTGCTAGCCACATTTCGGCGTGTGGCAGGGGGTGCATGCACCAAGACTCTATTTACCTAGTCGATAACTTTCGCATATCCTTCGCGGAAAAAACGAATTCTTGAATCGGTTCGCTTTCGCATCTATTTTTCTTGTTTTCCTCGCCTTATCGGAACGGCCTATATAGCAGGGAGAGCGCATTATGTCCGCGAAGTCTTCCGAGAACGTGGTTTCTCTGAACTTATTTAATAAGTTTATCCTTAGCGTTAATCTTCTTTTATCTAATGACTCCCGTCCCGCGTTCTTGAGCATCTCAGTAACGCTTACTGATTTATCATAGCAATTCTTCACGAAACGTATCGCCTTTCGTTGCACCTTTTCTATTTCTCGAATACAGCACTTGTCGGCCGGGTCCCATACACTACATGCATACTCAAGGTGAGGCCTGACTAACGCGAAGTAACAACGCTCGCGGACTTTTTCTTCGCTTCTTCCGACTATTCTCTTGACAAAACCGAGTTTCTTAAAAGCCTTTCCACATATTTTATGGATGTGGGCACTCCATGATAAGTTATTAGTAAGGGTCATTCCTAGATATTTTACCGATTCTTCCGTTATTAAGTTTTTCCCATGGAGGCTATACGAGTAATCTTTAGTTATCGATTTTGTTTCAAAGAAGTTAATTACTGGACATTTATCTACATTTAGCTCCAATTGCCAATCATCGCACCATTTCGCAATTTTATTTAAGTCATTCGAAAGGATCAATCTATCCTCTTCTCTGTCAATCTCCCTGTAAACTACCGTATCGTCCGCAAATATCCTAACTTTACTATCGATTATTTTGCTAAGATAGCTCTTTTTCGTTGATATATATTAAAAACAGTATCGGCCCGATCACGCTTCCCTGCGGGACGCCCGAGGTTATCTTAACTAGGTTGGAGCTAATTCCATCAAGTACTACGCGTTGTTCTCTGTCGGAGAGGAAGTCTTTTATCCACTCTATTACTTCTGCATTGATGCCCGCAAGTTTTAATTTGTACAATAATTTGTGATGGGGGACCTCGTCGAATGCTTTCCGAAAATCTAAAAATATCGCATTGACTTGCTTTTTATTTTCCGCAGATTTCAGGACATCGTGGACTAATAATGCCAGCTGAGTCTCGCATGATCGAGTCTTACGAAAACCATGTTGGTGCCTAGCTATAAAATTGGACGTTTCGAGAAAACTCATTAGAGAACTAGCAATTATATGTTCCATTATCTTACCGCTCAATGATGTTAAGGAGATAGGCCTGTAATTCGCTGGATCCTCCTTTAAGCCGCTTTTAAATATAGGAGTGACATTCGCAATTTTCCAATCTTTCGGGACCTTACCTTCGCTCATAGATTTATCGAATATAACTTTAAGAAAAGGTGCCGCGTCCATTCTTCCTTGGGATTTTTCCTGGGTGGCACCATATTGCGCAAAACCACCCTTACCCGTTTTCCTACGTTTTTATTATATTGTATTGTAACTGAGTCTTTTGCTAATTCTCCATTAGTGTCCCTTAATTAAATAGTTATAACTGGTGCACATAAAATGCTTAACTGAACTCTTCTGGTTTAGTATAGTTGATAATAAAGGGTTAAGGGGCGCAGCAAAGTTATATCTTTAGGGGGTCCGAGACAGTTGAGAGAACGAAATATGCTTAACTAAAAGAGGCCGATATCATAATGCTAGTTACATCTCACCAGAGATGTTAAAAAAATTAACTGGATAGAAAACGTGGAGATTTATACAGTTGTGGCAAGATAATCGATCTTTCCAAGATTGGGGAACTAGATTGAGATATCTTTCTTAAATAATGTAACCCTCTTGGGGGGTTTAAAACTGAAACCGACCCTCGCTGTCCCACTGGGGCTTATAATTTGGATTACCGGTTTAATTGCCATTGGCGTTCAGACTTTTATTCAGTTGCAGAGATAGTTAGATTTTGAAGTAATACCCCGTGTAAGACAATGGGTTTATTTATCTATTACACGGTAATCGGCAATTAAAAACGAGAGGTGAATTAAAAAACTAATCTGTATTGTTTCAGTTTTTGGCGGTCTATCATATCTGTGTCATCACTTCCTGTACGAATAAGAAAGTTCCAAGGAGATTTTACGATACAGTACAGTATTTCGAAGGACGAAATATTCCAATTCCCGTACTCAACGAAATCGATTTCCGAGACCAGAGTCCAAAGTAATTTCGCGAGATTTTAGCGAAAACCGATGATTATTACTGGTCACTTTTTACAGATAGTATTAGGAATACCAATCAGGCAGCTAATTAGGGAGTTCGTATCTTCACATCCCTCCTACACTCAGAGATGAAGTCGGATCGCTGAATTCCAATGTGCTAGATATTACACCGTGGGACCATGTTGAACAAAGCTGGTAATAGCTTGTGGCGGTTTAGAAGTGGTTTCTAAATAAATGGAATGTAGATTATTGTCATAGATCTCGACTTTAAGAGCTCAATTGAATCAAAATTCTTTATATATTGTATTCTAAGTCACTGTGAAATGTTTAAACGATTTGGTGTTACTAAAAAAGATCGCACTCCGTATAAATCTAATGCATAACGCACATGTGAGTTTCTTACTTCCACAAGGTAAGAAAAATGATACACATCGTTGGAATCGCCCGGTTTTTGCTTGGTACGGGGTAGCAATATGAAAAATTTCAGCGAAGGGAATTAGTTGAAATGCTGACGAAATTTTGCATCCTGTCACGGCCAATGTAGTCTTTGTTATGTTCGACGGAGGCCATATTACGGCTTCATTAGCCACAAAGAATAGAAAAGTGAAAGGCATTTTTCGCAATGAGCCCGTTTGGAAGGGGAAATGGAGAGAAAGGAATTTTATTTTTCGAGCGTCTGTTTGTGGTCTGTTCCGTGCCCTGATCACATAATGCTCTGAATTTGACGTAAAAGCTCGAAATTGATCGAAACGACCAATGCTTCCGATTAATCCTGTCAGAGGCGTAGCCAAAGGGGTGGTTTTGGGTGTCAATCCCCCCTCCCATGAGAGCAGAGCCAACTGTAAACGAGGATGGCTTCTCGCAATTATGCCATACATATACCGCTGGAGATTGTCAGGGTATACACATAGTATTAACACAGGGTATTAACATAAATCAGGTTATATTTTCATTAGATTTTGGGCGGAAGTTTCCTACCTGGATTTTAGGCAAAGTAATGTTTATTTCTTGGCTCAAAACCCCCCTATGGACAAATCCCGGTTACGCCCCTAACACCTATTGTGACCCTATGTTAAGAACTACTTCCATTCTTTAAGATTACTAAAAGTGTTATAACTTTTTAAGATCATTAGCTTACGTTTTAAATTCTTCAATATAATATAGTTGAAATGCTAACAAGTTATATGAATGCAAATCTATTAACATTCACATACCTACGTAACTCTGCATCGTAGGAATGTAATCTGGTGGAATATATGGAGATTCCATCTTCATTATAATCGGAATTCTTGTTATATTTCTTAAATTGCACAAATGATGGACTTATGTAAAACATGAGGTAAGCTCTTTCATTTAGATCCAAAGGATGATCGTTCTTCTTCTAAGTCTTATAAGGCCTATTTGATTGTGTATTTTTTAAAAATGTATTTACTCTTTGTTAATGACTTCTGAGAATTCAAATAGCAAAACGGGTACACGTTTCATTCACACGAACCCATATACTCGCCGCACATTCCAGATGGGGCCTCTGATTAATGTTTGATAATATCGCTCTGCAACGTTTTTATCGCATCTACCATGTGTGTGTGTGTGTGTGTATATATATATATATCATCAGCCATATCCGACGTCGGATGTAGGGCTCCCCAAGCGCTTTCTCTCTATTCTGAGCCTCTCGTTGCCATGTTACCCCTAAATACTGACAATCCATAGGTTTGTCGGCAGGTTTTCAAATTTAAAATTACAGGTGGCACAGATAGGTTCACTTTTATTTCTTATTATATTTTTAATACATCTGTTTAATAATTAAGAGGTAAGTGCAAGGATATCAGATGCAATGCTCAATACAATTGGTTATATATGTTAAATACTCTTTCAGTTTTCGTTTTAAACTGAAATATTTTTTAACCCTTTCAAATAATCAGGAAGGTTATTTATTGTTAGAGGAATTTTCACTTCATGTCTATTTTTCCCATAGTTATTATAATACCAGGGTACAAAAGATATCAGATTAGCTTTCATCACCATTGAGTGTGGTCTCATATTATGCTTCAGTAGAGAATGATTGAAATAGTGGTCGACCACTAAGATGTATATATAAAGGTCACTAATTTTTAAAATATCTAAGGATTTATATACAGCTTGTAATTGAGACACATTCACCTTAATAATTATAACAATAACCTTTATAATAATAACAACAACATTCCGCTTCATAACTCATAACTTTATATCTGAGATAAATATAATATGGTTATATAATATGAGAAAGATTATATATTAAATATAACGGGATGAATATAATATGGTGAATACAATAGTGGAATGAACTTGTCATTTTTATCCGAATAACTCGACGAAGAGGATGAAAGAGAAAGAAACGAGAGACCCACTCAGTAGAGCTTTCAATGACGTCAATTCGTGCGAACTTACGGAACACTGTTGCTTTTAAGTGGCGTTTGAAGAAGTACTTTCCTTGAGTGCAAACGAGGGAAACATCCCTGCCGCTGGAATCAGCGAAATCTGCATTCTCTCGCGAGATTCCCCGCAACGAGACGCCATCTATTGAGTAATTAATTTCCTTACGAGGAAAATGTATACGTTGGGGCGTCCTCTGCTACCACTACCACCACACGGCCCTCCCATACCGCCTGTTTTGTTTTTCATGCGTTTTTTCCTTCTCCCAGCTCCCCTCCTCTCCCATCCTCCAAGCGTCGAAGACGTGGAAAACCCAACTACGCCCTTCGCACGATGCATTCAAGTCCTTACCTCCGAAGAGGCCGGTCGAAACCGTCCACCTCCTCCCGGCCTTAACCCATTCCTCCTCAGTGCCTTTTACCCGTCCCACCGTTGATATCTCCACCTGTAAAATCGCTTCCCTCCCACCAACTATCTCGCTTTCGAAAGCCACCACTGGAGGGAGTCTCAACTTCCAAGAGTCGCCAGCAGTAAGCGTTGGCGTCAGTGACAGGAAAATACCTGCTGGCGTGAAAGAGAGTCGAGGGACGCTAGCTGAAAGGTGTTTGGTACCTGACGAACTCTGGGACCCCCAAATCCCTCTTTTCAAAAGACAGCGTCTTCTGTGAACAAGTGATTACGTCAGTCGTCGATGTGCTTGTGTTGGTGATTTTTCATAACTTAGTGCTCGGTTGCGGATTAATAACTTTATTAGGTGAACTAATCGCAAGATGGTTAAAATGCATGACGAAGATTACGTACCCGGTATGTTCTACAAGCCGGAGGAGATAGGAGCATGGAAGTCCTTCCAGCAATTTGTGTACAACTCGAAGGAAGGAACCGTCTTCGGGCGCACAGGTCTCAGTTGGGGTGAGCATACTTGTTTTGTAATGGAGTGAGATTGAGGAATGCGGTGGTTTCGTAGCCTGTTGTGTCTTCTCCTCCAACATAAGTTCTTTTGTGCCTTCGGGCCAACGACTAAGAGACGCACAGCGGTGGTCGCGGTTACCGGGCGTTGCCCAGTCTAGAAGGATTTTGTAAGAAACCTAGCGATTATATGGTCGCTAAGGCGCACACCAAATCAGCGGAGAGGTGGTGTATAAACTCGCAAAGCTCGTATTTGAAAGAATTTCAAGTTTTCCCCCATGGCTCTTCCAGCCATAACGGCGTTAACTGTTCTTGCCATATGCGACCATAATTTAATGCTTACCGAGCCTCACTTTTAAGATTTAACGATAATAAATGTACAATATTATGGCGTTGAAATATTTAACAATAGTTATTGAACACGGTGTAAATGCAACAAGTTGGGTGACATTTTTTTATCGGTTTCCAGTTTGACGGATTCGATTTTATTCGCATCGCTAAGCCCGGAAATTCGGTATCTGCTTGCTAGCGTTCCCCCCATTTGTTTGGCCTGTATCGTCTGTATTTTCCTCGATAGGAAAAGGTGATACCGCGTTTAGCATGTAGTAAATTGCTGCTTTTTCATAAGGATGTGTGGTGGCGTTTCTTGATTAAGTTATTTAAAGTTTGAAAACAAAATGACTTGAGAAAATATACGTGCTAAAGATATTCATAGGACATGACTTTCTCTTGATTCCACCAACGGCCGTGATCGACAAATTACTTTTGTCACTATAAATAAGAAGAAAATATGCAATATATAATGAAAATATTAAAATATAAGTAGATAATTCGTGTGGATGGATTTATTAAGATTGTATCCATAGGAAACAGCATTCAATGATATGTTATGGTGGTGAATGAGTCTTTAACTGACAATTTACTTCCATAATTAGTGGCTTACCGATTCGAAGATTATATATTTTGTCGTACTCCGCGTCGAAAATCCTCCGATCTGAATGGAACGCTGAAAAAACTCAAGTCGACTATTCGCAACATGCGGCAAAAAGATCGATCATTTGAAGGAGGAAGTAAGTTTTTCCTAGAAAATCGCGTGTCGGACATTCATATCGAGCGCTTTCTTTTAAAGGAAATAAAGTCAGTTTCTCTCCAGATACACATTTATTACAAACCGGCGTTTAAATAATATTCACTGAAGTCCATAAATCATCTTAAAATGAGTTGGTATGACTTTTTCATTAATATTCCTTTGCTAAAATATGCCTCCAGGACTCAGAAAATGCGAAAATTTGGCGCAAAGAATATCCGCAACAAATTCGAGTTTAAGTTCTTAACCGTCTCAATACTCTACAGATTTCTCAATTTATTTTTAGGCTGTGTTTTTGTTGTAGACGAAGGAAATAATGTATGTACGATGCGAATAAAGAGTTTCTATTCTAGAAAAGGCTCTATGCTGTGGAACGTAATGAATTTCCATCCAATATCAAATACACATTCTTATGCAACAGCTTCTTAAGTTATTTATTCAATTGCAGAAGTAACGTAGGGTATTGTGCATTGGTAAGCAGTTGTAAGTATTACCGGTCGTAATGCAAATTTAACAGCGATAAAGAAAGAAAATACTTGTTTAATCACTTGTGCAATGAATATGGAATCGAGCCATGTTAATTTATTATCATTTTCCCCATTTTATTTTGGATGAAGAAAGCGGTTGATGTGAAGTTGATTCTATCATTTTCCAATCGGAGATTCCTCCGATTTCCGACGAAAGCTTTCCCTCACTATGTCCACTTTTTACTGAATACTGTTATACAACCTCACCTCTTTTAGCTCAAATCTTCCTCCTGTTCGGCTAAAAAAGTTCCAAAATTCCCTGCTTGGAGCCACTGATACCAAACAGTTTATAAAACATTCCGTACCACTTGCTACGATATTTAAGAAAATCAGACGAAGAAAGAGAACGAATAGCCAACGCCCATGCGCGTTTCCTAGACAATTTCTTTCGATACTGCTCATTGGGTAACTGCTTTTCTAACTTAAGCTATTATTGGCCTGTCAACGAGCGCGCGTTTTGAAGTTACCACAGTATTTCTATCGCACGCCTAGTTTTCATTTCGTGAATGAATGGTTAATTTTAGCAATGTTTTTGGGAATGTTGCTTTTTCGTCTTAGATCGATTCATTGTACCATGCGTAGAACCCCAGATTTGTCACTTTCTTCTCATACTGCTAATTAAATCTGTTTCGATCATTTATAGTAGATTAGTCTTCCATTGGAGAATTCTCCATTATGTTATTGTAATAATTTTATAAGCCAATGGGAATTCATCGTTCTTAATTGGATCACGTGAAGAGAAGTTTGCAAGGAAATCGCCACAACTTCCGAGCATTGTTAGCATGAAAACCTTAATCGACGGAAATCGCTTAATCGCAAAATTACCTGCTTTTAAATGAAGGCTTTCACGTAGATTTCTGCCTCTATCTATTTCTGCCATTTTAAATTGTGCTTGGAGGTAAGCTTTTTCAGTTTCGTAATATCTCCAAGCGTGAAGATGTTTCGAATGTAGCAAAAACCTAAGTCGTAATAGCGCTTATTTAAAGTGGAACCACGCGAAGTTTTTTTTTTCATTATGGATTAATTGCATAAAAAACGCTAAAATGGTTTTGTTAGTTAACGAATCCTGGTAGTTTACTTCGCCGTTGATTTTGTGTCGACAGTTTGTAATCATTGTTGACTCAACATAAATTCTTGAATATCTTTACCGATATGTGAATAAAAAAGAGATAATTCACAAGAAAAGTCTCATATTAGAATCTTGTGTGGAGGGATTGTCTCACTTTCCTGTCTTAATTTTCTATTACAGAACTTCGACAAAGCAGTGAATAACTTGTAGATGCTCAAACTATTCGTCATATTGAAATAAGAGTCAGTTTCGTATAAAATATTTCGATACGATGTCAGTTTCAAATTCTAGTAACATTAGACCCTCTCTACCAATTACTAAATGGAACGCACTTTCTTTGTGGAGTGTGTTAGAGTGATATTTTGCAGATTTTATACGACAGTGATGCTTCAGTGTGTCATCTAATTAAATATTACATCCCTTCTTAATTTATCTTGCTCCTAAAACATACTTCCTTTTATTACTTGAATAATAAAGGATGTGGGAGAAATTTTATGAGTTTTTTACCAATTAATTTTGTCTTCAAATTTTATTTCGCGCCTATGAAATACTCCAAACGGGACGTTGTTATCTCTCCACTGAAACTGAACTGGGTCATTTTTTCTTTGCGGGGAAGTTTGTCATTTCTGTTTTCGGCCCATAATTTTTATGGGAAATAAACAGGGAGAGACGATATTGCCAAGCAGCCGACGTTTCTCGGTCAGAAACGAATCCTCAGATTTTAAGGAAATTGTTCGAATGCCTATCGTAACAGAATCTCTAACATCGAAGCCAAGACTTCATTGCCGTCTTAGTAGTGAGGTTGATGACCTGATCCAGATCGTTCAACGTAAGGGCAACGGAGACCTTATGTTGCCCTCCGATGTACGTTTCAAGAAAACTTTCCTCGCAATACTATCGCTTGAAAAGAAGACTTACCTTATCATACGGTCGGTTCCGCAATATTTTTTTCGCGGACCGCTGACGTTGAGTTTTTAACTCTACTTTAACCGACCAAGCGGTAATTTTTTAAATCTTTCGCTACTACTAATAGGTCCACTTTTGGATACTAAAATAAAAGTTTTTAAATTTCTCTGAGTTCAGACATTTAAAGAGGTTATGAGGTTAAACATTTCAGTACTTTTATCGTTAAAGACTATTGAAAATTAATTATCCCGCACAATATTTAAGACAAACTGTCTCAAAAATCAATGCATGCGCCTTTCTCTGGCAATAATAGGTGAAATGCTCACCTAGCATGAAGTGGATCAGAGATGATTAAAGCCCTAGGTTGGAATTCTCTAGAGGATAGGAGACTCGAGGACAGGCACAAATTGTTCGAGAAATTTTTGAGTAGTGATTTACATGACGAAATACGAGACAGTTATTCCTGCGATTAGCGAACGCGATTTCCGAGACCAGACGTCTAAAAAATTTCGAGAGATTATAGCGAGAACGGATAGTTATTACTGGTCTCTTTTTCCAGATAGTATTAGACATATAAATAGAGTAGCTATTTAGTGATCTTGGTGTATTAACACCCCCTGCCATACGCCTTACGGCGCGCCGTAAGGCGTAAGGCCGCGGCGGTTCGCGGGGTATTTATGTAAATGCAAACATTAAACCCTCTTCCCCTGCTGCTTAACTGCAACCGATTTCGTCGAAAATGTGTTTGATTCCTTACCGATGGAGAACAACATCAAGAATATTTTATTAATTACTGTCACCAAAGGAAGTAAAATCTTGCATAAATACAATAAACTCAAACGGAAACTAGCCTGACCGAGCTGGGAAAAATATTCCCCGCGCGCGCTATTGCCAAGTCAACAATCAACCGAGGCGAAATGGGTGGGTAACGCAACACACCTCGCCATTGTGTTTGAACGCGTGGGTCAAGAATGGAAAAGTCTTCTCTGCCCGAGAGAGGTATTTCCTGTGTTAATAGCAGGTGCAAGTAGTGCCAAGATCTGTTCACTATCCCCTCTGACGCAAACATGTACCGAAGTCAATTTGGCCATAGAATACTGATGGATAAACGTTTACGTCAGCACGAAAATATGGAAGTCTTCGAGTAGTTCGACCCTTAATTAATATACAATACCTTTATATTCCTGTTTCGTTGCGAAGTGGAACAATTATGCTGTTAATGACTTTATTTGCATGTGATAGCAGTTAAACTGTGGTATGCAATTTTAATTTAATGCACATTTCATTATAGACCTCGAATTTTTGTTTAATGCGATTATATAATAATTATGTAACATAAATATTTAAAAAACTGCTGAATCCTATATAATTCTCGTTATTAATTTAATGCTTCATCATATGGAACCGAATGTTCATTTTCACGAGCTGTTTAATGTAATTCTAAAGTTAATTAATATTGAAGGATATAAAATGACAGGCGAATGTGTCATAGAACTGAATTTTTTTCAATTTCCTATCGTATTTCAATTATTTTACAGCACTCTTTAAATTCTCACACACTTGCGAAGAAGTGGGTATCATAGTTATTCTAATACTTTTCATCGTTAGCTCAAAATATATAAATAGTGAAATTTGCAAGTATTGCGGAGAGATTGTAAAGTAAAATATTTAATAAGAATGGTTTTAATAGATGAGTAAATGGTATCTTCATATTTTCACTAGTGCTTAGTCCTAGGACGTGTTGCAATGATAGTAAAGATTTTACGGCATTCATTATTTTGTAAATAAAAACGTTATATTTGGTTATTATGTGCCATATATTTCATGTATTTTATAGTCACCACCGGGGCGTAGTCATGATATTCATATTTGTAAATTTAAGCTCATCAAAGTTGTCACTGTCAGCCTAGAACAGTCAATCTTTCGATTAGACGCTTTATTGTTCCATTGTATCTTTAAGGCTTTATGGTGATGATATTTGGTGTTTTATTCCATTCCTGTTGCAATTATACGTTCAACTTTGGTGAGTTGGGTATATCCTAATTAGAGAATTATTAATGTTTAATTTTCCATTAGTATTTGCGCTAGGAAAACGATTTATCGTAAGGTGCGTTTGAATTCAATTGATTTTTAAGCGGTATTCATTCATGCGCATTTTTCCTGCCACCTCATTGTGCATTTAAGTCGTCCTATTCCGTTTTTGCAACATTTAGATGTTGGCACTCTGGAACAAATGGCCACGAAAAGTCACGACCGCGCGTATCTCATTTTTGTTTTGCCTATCCTACGTGCCATATCGCAGCTGTTGGAAGCCTCTCTACCGAAAGATTCCTTCGCCTCTCCAAGCGTAGACAGATGCTGGATGCCGACAGAGACTGTTTGAACCACAATTTGTCCTGAGCTGTGTACTGTGGAGTTAGTTGTTAGAGTAGGTGATACGTTCCATGATACCCTCACTAATTTTCCAATGAAGAGTTTTTAGAGTTGAGATAAAATATGAATAGAGACTGGTAGTTCGTGGCTTTGTTTATTCAGTCATTATAAGGTATTAGATCTTGATGATAATTTTTTTCTTTACAGAAACCTTACCAGGGAAATGAAACGATGAAAACGGATTTTCGTAAAGGAAATTAGACTCCTGAATCGATTCACTTGATAAACTTCTTCGAACAAAATATTTCGCAAATGATTATTTTAATTCGTCGTTGTCCTAGCACATTCCTTGTGGGAGTTTGTCGTAGAGATGTAGTAAGTAGAATATTTTGTAGTCTCCTCTCGTAGTTAATCCGTTAATTAGTTAAAGTTAGGACGGTTTGCTTACAACCTTAAAATTTTAGAATATCCCAAAATGTTCTCAATTTTGTGCAGAATATTATATTCGACCACCAAAATAAGACTTTATGCAATTTCCACTCTCTTGGTGTTTGTCTCGATTTCTTACGACTATTCTTACTTAATTTATATTTCAAAAGAAATAAACCCTGCAAGCTATAAAAGTTTGTTTCACATGACTTTCGTATGCAAACTGTTTTAAACGTCTGAAGTCGAACCGGGGACAGTTAGGTGAATAAAAAGTAGCCTGTTATCTGACCGAGGAAGGCGTTTATCAATCTTCAAAGTTTGAAAGTTGTGTGACATCTGGTTCTTGAATTTTAGGCGAACATACGCACATCCAAACATTCTACTTTTTACGTAATATTTCGAATTTTTAAGCTAAAATTGAACCAAGGCTCTTCATGTGTTGTGTCCTAAGTTGGTGTGAAATGATTAAACGATTTGGTTATCCTGAAAAAGATCGCGCTCCATATAAATTACTTGTAAAACACCCGTGTGAGTTTCTTATTTCCAAAAAGAAGGAATATCGTTGATATCGCCTGGGTTTTGCTTGGTACCGAGTGACAATATTTCAGCGATGGGAATTAGTTGGAATGCTGACGTAATTCTGCATCCTGTCACGGCCAATGTAGCCTTTGTTATGTTCGACGGAGGCCATATTACGGCTTCATTAGCCACAAAGAATAGAAGAGTGAAAGGCGTTTTTTTTTTTGGCGCGTTGGGACCGTTTAGAAGGGAAATGGAGAGACAGGAATTTCATTTTTTCGTGCGTCACTTTAATTCCCCGAGCGCACTACGTTTTAGCCTGTATATGCAAGATGAAATTGATATAACAATTAAATTGGTATAATTAACAATATATAATATAATCTGACGGGGTGTCACGGATATTTCGTGCCCTGGCCCGAGGAAGCATAGTTCCCTAGCCAAAGGGAATATAGCGCTGCTTCAACCGAGTTTTTAAATTGTATTCATTAATCGTTTTATTATAAATGTGATCATCATGGGTTGGATTAAAAAATATTTTTATGAACTATTTAGCTATTATTGTATAAATAATTAATAGACATGCAGTGTTGCAAGTTGTCAATCACGCTTCATTCTGCAAACACGGGTTCTGCACAAGAGGTTCGAGTCCTGGCGTAGGTAATATTTTTTCGCGAAATTTTTCTACCTAATTAGTTTATGATTTTGAGTAATGTTGCTTTAAATGGCGAAGATTGATGATTGATTCAAGTATTATATTTTCGACTACTTTCGCACACCTGCACTCAGAAAGGGATACCGTTGAGCATACCTTGGCACGTAATAAAGCTTTATCGTTTGTAAATTGCAATTACTGGCCTTAATTCAGAAACCTGGACGAAACATTATAATTGGGAGAAACTGGTTTACTTTAATCTTCTAATGTATTCTCTTCAAATCAAATATGTAGCAGCAAGATTTTATAACGATTTTAAATTTTCGAACGGTAGGTGTCAAAATAAGCTGTGTAATTATTTATTTCCAGGAAATGTACACGCAATTACACAACTTCGTTGAACAACTTTTTAAGAAGTGTACACGATGCGATCGATAATTGTTTGGTTGCCACAACTGTATAATAGATTGCGTAAATTGTTCTGAGATCCTGATATTGAGTGTTTTCATCTCTTATTTAAGGAATGGAGCGGAAGTACATTATTTGGCGCCATAAAAGAAACTTTATTTAGATTCAACTGATGAGGACGGAGGAAACGATGAATCTTTCGATACCAATTTTACTGGAATAAACGCGATGGGGGATAGTTAAAATAGTGTTCAAAAGGTTTTATAAGAATTTTACATAAAAAGATAGCCGTTATATGGTATCAGTTTTTCTATTTCCCTCCTACTTTACAAAGTTCTTTTCTTTCAATCTCGAAGAGTTTCATTCGTAAGAATACGTTCTCGACATGCCCCAATAACCGTATTTGTCTCTTGTGAATTACTGTGAAAATGTTCGAATCCTGGACTACATGTATTGCAATATACCTCTTTCGTCGAAAACTCAAATTGCAAACATATCGAATAACAAGTGGCAGGGAAGATTTTGCTACGCTGTTTAGCGATCTTTGCCTGTGAATTAATGCAGTTAAAGAAATCGTTCTACCCCAATCGTGAACCTGGTAAAAACAGCTTCCTCATAGAGTGAGCTAAGACCAAATAAAGTAAGAAAGCTCTCGTTTACGTCGTACGAAAAGTGAAAAAAATACAACGAGAAGGTACATACAATGACACTGGTAGATATCTACGCGCATTCTGTTTATTAAATTAATTGATGCCTTCCACAGAAACTATCGTTGATTAACACTAAAAGAAATACTAATATAAATAGAGTGGGGAAAAAATAAGACGAATTTGTATATGTAAGTATTCGTATACAACATTCATACATTCATTAAATACATACGTTCACACCGAAGGCATAAATATATAACGTGTAGATATATTCCAGTGCTTAAAAGGTAACCGTTTAAAAAGGTTCCTGTTACCTTCGAGCGCTCTTCGAAGTTTTTGGTTCTGTAGGGCGGAGCCTATCCTTTATTTTTGTCCCAATTCTTCCCTGTCTCTCGTTCTTTTGGTCCTTAAAAGCATTTCTCCGAACTCCGTCGCCTCTGTGACCCGAGCACCTAAGTGCGTCATTACTGAAGGGACTTTCACCACCCTCATCACCAGGTAGTAGCAGGGTTGCCATATTCATCGACGAAGGGAATTTTCCATTCCTGGCCAAATATTTCCGAAACCGACTCAGATATTGTAGTTTATTCATATGCGTGTACATTGATAACTCAGCTAACGAGTTTCCCTGCTAACGAATTTTTCCGCCAACGAAGATTTTTTTCTCTTTTTTTCGAATTCGGGCGACGGACGTTTTGGAGAATGATCGCATGAAACCCAAAAAAAATCAGAAATGAACATAACTAAATAACTGCCGCTTATTCTTGCTGACTGTAGATGTCACTAAAGACTAATATAACCAACAGGTAGCTCATATGCATTTTTTACGCGTTTCAAATTTGGCAACATATAGGAAGAAACACTGCGATTGATAAATGTGATTTCGGAACGAACTACTCTAGCTTGCCGGGGTAACACTATGAAAATCGCTAGCGGCGTGTGGCAGGGGATACTATCACAAGCTCCCTTTCCAATACGATGGTTTATGCACAACTTATGCTGTAGTGAAAGTACCAAAAAAGACTATTCTGGCGACGAATTTTCCGCTGAGCATCATTGACGCTATCTCTTTCCAGTAAAATGATTGAATTTGGAGCATGATGGTTCATTTTTCGATATATCAAAATTATGCATTTAACATTTTAAGTAAATCGAGAATGAAATGTTGACAGTGATGCTTCTATTGCTTCAATGAAACGACGGCTTTGTTTTATTTTGCGATGTAACTCTAAGGAGATTACTGGAGATGGAACTAATCTATTGCTGAGATTACATACCGCAGTTGCTCTAGAGAATGGGGACCTACGATAACCGACGAAGTGTTCCTTAAAACTTTCAGAATTGGTTTTGCTTTCCAGTAGTTACTCATTAAAGTATGATTATCTTTGGAGGTTATGCTACAATCTATAATTTATGTTTATGTTTGGCGCTATCTTAGGACAAGGAAAGGTGCTTTAAGTTATATTCCGAAAGGTAACGATTGGTAGGGGCGAAAATCAGATTGGTATTTGCGATATTCAACAAGTGGCGGACTCAAACTATATACCGTGACTAGAATTTGTAATTCTGGCCGTTTCCCGTATGTTTACTTCGCAGTGAATTATGTTTTCCGAAAAGTTTGTAGCACTCAGTATAAATAAACTACCAGTAGAGTTATTGGGAAACTTTGGAAAAATAATTATTGCGTAAACTTTTGTTGTAGAGTGAGAAACAGGATTCTGGGATTTGTCTCTTACGTCTCATTCGTTATCCTTCTGAACTTAGGAAAATAGTACCCTCACCGTTAATCTTTTCAGGTAACTTTCATTGAAAAGGATTAGTAATTGAAAAAAGTTATTTACTCAACGGTCTTGCGGTTGGTTTGCGGCCTAAAAAAACTTAATTCGACGGATGAAGTACAGTGTTAACTGAAAAATTGTTTTGTTTGCACCGATTTATAAACATGCATTATATATAAAATATGACGGTTTACCTAAAAGTAGATGTTTAATTGGATAATAGAAGTACGGATGTGATTAATAATGCTCTTATTTATTTATAGATAAAATGTAAATATAATGATGCTTGTCTCTTTAGTTAGCACAGTAACGATTGACAAAAGAAAAAAAGTTCCCGTGGATAGTATATTTATCATAATTTGGGCTCTGAATTGTACACATCACGAGTACTGAAAAAGAAAGCTTTAAATATATTCATAAAATGATGTGTAAGGGGGAAAACAGACTGAAAATTTCGCTCAGAGAGCGAATAATTCTCTCTCAAAGTCCTTTGGAAATGATAATGTTATTCTTGCGCAAAATACACGTTTATTCTCGTTTTATGTAAATGAATTCTTAGCATCCGTTGAAGGAAAGGAAGGTTTATTTTCCTGTTACTGCTAGTTCTTCGAAATGGCAAAGGCGTCGAAGAGTCGGTAGGCGAAGAGAAAACCAAGGCCGGAAGATGTGGGTCACGGGGTGATGTTTTGATTTGCTTTTATTTTTTAAGCCCAAAAAACCCTTCGGGCGTGCAAGAAGGCGGCTGGCTTTTTGGATGCCATTTCGAAGATGGTAAGCTATGATACGGAAGCTGACGGGAGATGACCGCTGAAAAATTTCTGTGCTTCGTAAACAGTGCGGCTTTTAGAAAGCTTCAGTCCTTGGATTAGTATGCTAGTGTTTCCTTACGTCGTATACATTCCGATAGCATGAAAATATTTTAATTCTAATTCTTGAACGAAGGGCGCCCTTAAGGCTAGCGGAGCCCATAGTAACTGCAGGTTGCGGGCCCCAAAATTTCGCTTTTGAATCCAGATCTATATAAAATCACCACTGAATCTAGCGAGCTAGATTAGATGATGGAATGATGGATGTAATCATCGGTCATATCGCAGTGTTTTAGTTTCATTCAAAATTTAAACTTACGACTTTCACATCTAATAACTGAAAGAAAATGTTGCATTTATAAATTTATTTTTATTTCTTTCGCTGCTCTTCTATGGGAAAATGGTGAACTAAACGACATAAATATGACTTTACGTTATCTCTTTCTTCGTATGGTTGTTACTGTTCTGCTAAATACGGAGCCCCTGGAGGCGCGAAGCCCCGTACTTAACCCGCCCTTAGGACAATACTGCTTCATCGTGATAATCAAGCGGAAAATTTTTCAGTCATTCCTTATCATTATTGAAATCACTCAGATATTAGACATGATAGTAATAAAATGAAATTTTATGTACTCACTATCACAAATAATCACCGGAAATTTTTCAAGCAAGTGGAAATTATACCCGCTCTCTTATTGTTATTTATAATTTGAGGGAAAATGGGCAGTTTATAAAAACAAAGAAACTGAGTAAACTATACGATATGACTTGTTGAGGTAATCAGTAGCACTGGTTACTAAATGTTAATTCCCTAAACTGCTTGCCATTGTCTACAAAGTATCCCGAAGAGGCATTCTGCCAAGATAGCTTAATAGTTAGAGCAACCGCCCGGCTCTAGTTCCAGTCTGTTTCCCGGACATTTTTCATGTCTGTCTTTCCTTGGGAATATTCCACAGTATTTTAGACAGAGATGAGCTATATGGTAAGCTATGTTTGTATCCCTTCACCTTCATCCAGGTACAATTTTCTTATACAGTCTTGATTTCTATTTGGTTCTAAATTGATATCCTTACGGTTAGCGTAAGAGGAATTTTTATTTTTAATTTTTCCTCTTCGCATGAGAAAATATAGGGAACAAGGACGATAAAAGGGAAGCTTTAAAACAGAGCGTTTTAAAAGTCGTTTTCCTCGGAAATTCGTTTTTGCGGAAAGAAAGTGAAATCAGGCCAAAAAATATGTCACAGCTTAGAGATCGAGGTCTACATTATGAAAGTTGTTTTTTCTCTTAATTCGTGTCGTTCTTGAAAAGAGTTCGTTCGCTTCCTAACACGGATAAAGATTGAATGCCCTCCGATTAGTGAAATCCGACGAGAACCGTTCTCAGATTATTGACATCGTCGGACTGAGATGTATAATGCACTGATAGTAGTATCTTCGGTCCCATATTATTTGTTTTGCCTTGTCTTGAAAAATAACCTGATTTCCTATAGATAATCGATTTTATCTTTCTCAGATTACAGAAGTACTTGAATAGGAGAAGTTTGAATCTCGTAAGTAATTCCTGTGATCTGAAGACAGGAAAGGATTTTATTGCATCCAATTACTTCTGGCTCTTCTTGTTTAAACGAGGATCAGAGGCGGATTTAGAAACTTGTCGAGGATGGCGAAACTTTCAGAGGATTGGCGATTCAAGACAATTTCCTTTTGAACCCATCTATGACGAACTATCAGAATGGCATTTTTCGTGATAAATGTAGTAGACGTATAATTTTCGTGGAAATACTTCACAATCCGACCTTAGTTCAAGTTCTTTGTTAGATCCTAGACTTACTAGTACTACAAAGTCATCAAGCCCACTTAGTCCCCCTGGATCCGCTTACGATGAGGTTTGAGGAGTATGTACAAGGAATAAAAAATGCAGTCTCAATATCGCAATTATTTTCATTCCTCTACGTAATCTCGTTCTGGGATTCTTTATTTCTTTCAAAGCCTAAGACATTTCTTAAAATTCCCCTAGTTGACGATTCGTTGTTTGGACTAGTAGTTTTTGAGTTTGATTTTCAATGAGATTTTCCCATCGTTTATATTTTTGTTATTATATCACATTTATTGAACACTTTCATGCGTTTACTCTTAGACTTCGATCTAATGTACACCTATTCCCGTCTGTTGATGCCCAAGTATTGATACAAAGTTTTATTTGATACTGCCATAGTGTATAGCGGCATATTGATCGGATAACCCAGCAGCAGACCGTCTGTGAAATTCAGTGTTGGCTTTACACCGGATACCACAGGTGTGTTTGTAATAAATTATAATTATTAAAGTAAGGGCGAATTCTTTTGTGTCGATCAAAGAAACTAAGTGCGATAGGTATCATTTCTCGATTACTGTTAGGCGTGGCTCTTAAACAATGTCACACTCAATTGGTGGTTTGGGGGACTGTGAGATAGGTGCATACGGCAGGACGTTCCATGGGACAACTAGAAACACAAAGGGGAGGTTCAGGAATATAAAAAATATCGTGATATCATTTTAGGACGGTCTCTTAGTCTTTATAATATACAAAATACAGTAGTACTTTGGTTAACGGCTGTAATCCGTTCCAAGATTGTCGACATAATCTAAAACCGTCGTTACCCAAGGCGCGATCTTCTAGAACCATCCTACATGTCAAATATGCAGATTAAATTCATTTAAATGTCATTAAAATATGGCAAATTTAATTCATACAATTATATTTACAACAAAAATTACTATCAATAAATTAATAATTATTAATAGAAGTTTTTAATTGTCAATCTTCGCCAGAAGGCGTCGTAAACCAAAGCCTGGGTCGTTACCCGAGACAGCTTTGGTCACACCCATTCGTCGTTAGTCAAGTACGTTGTTAAATAAAGCCGTCGTTAACTAAAGTACTACTGTATTACGACACCCACCGTCAGAAGTCTAGGTGGAAATTAATTATCAAGTTTGAGTCGGAGTAACTTCGCTGGAACGCAGATAATCTCATCGCTCGAAAGTTTGTAAATTTTATGTTGCGTTGAGACCAACACGTACTGCACACGTAGTTAAATCTCTGGGGTGTGTTAGTCTTTTAAGGAGGAAGAGATATCTTCGACCTTGTTCTTCTGCTTTCGTCGTGCTATTCCCAGCTGCTCCATCCTCTCAGCAACAGACCTTAGCCGAGGCCGTTAACCTCTTTTCTCGTTATTTTTTAACACCGCTGTAAGGAAAGGGGAGAACTATCTGTCGCCTCTATGTCATTGTTAGTTCTTTCGTTAGATGTCGACAGAAGTCTTCGAATTTTTGAAAATTTATCCGCAAGAGGGCACTATTTCATCTTGCTTCACTTATTTGGGTTGGAGATAGCGTGTATCTTACTTTCATGTGCTGGTATTATTGCGCTGTAGGGTTCAAATCCGACATGACTTCTTTGTCAGCAAAAAGTAAATTATTTCTGAACTATAAGTAGAAGTTCATAATAATTTCCGATGTTAAGTAATAAAGACAAAATGACTGATGCTAAGGAACGAATCAATAGAAAAATAAACTTAAGAGCTTCAATGCCACCCACCCGGCAAGTTGGAGATCCGTATTCCAGTCCGATATTGAGGAAAATGTCATTTTAAATATTTCACATTTATAAGGAAAATTACATTTCAAATTTATAAGGATTCTCTTTCATTCGCTAGTATTCTAGAAATTTGTTTCTAAATTCACGTGTACTCGTGTTATTATCTTACATTTCTTATTACATACGAGCCAAATTTGGACAAAACTATACGATGCATCTTCAAGTATCTATCTACTCTATCATTACGATTTTAAACTTTTCCTAAACCTCTAGGGATATAACAATTTCCAACGAGTGTCCAGACCCTCCGTCTTTAACGAACCTCAGCAGATTTTCTTACGAGGATTCCTTAAAAAAAATGAACGGAAGTAGAACCTCCTACTGTCCATTTTTTCAGTAGTGATGAAGTGGCCCAAGGTCATAGCGCATCCTCTCCGCGACCTCGAGGTTCACTCTTCATTGCCCCTCCCGACACTCATCTTTCATCCTCTGCTCTTACCTAATATCCGCTCTTTCCAAACACACCGACTATGTAACACGCAGATTAGCTTCTTACCTGGTGCGGAAGGGCCCTCTAAATATCAGCGATAACGGATCTTCATTCCGTTTGAGGCTTACTGCCAAAAAAAGATCTAAATACAATATTAGAGTATTAAATATTCAATAATGCAACGTATAAGTCTGTCGCGAGAGATCTGTAAGCAGGGTTTACAGCTAATCGAGCGACCGGTACAGTTCTTTTTTAAATGCCGCCCAATCGGTTCTTCCACTGCTGAGAAATTTAAAAGATTTCGGCAATATTTTTCATAAATACCATTATGGTATTGAACGTTGTGAACGCCATGGAAATAGATGGTCCATATTTCCATTTATCAATGAATGTGTAGAATTTTTATACTTAGTTATATTTTATCATAGCTTTGATGAATTATGCGAAATCTTGCCTGAACTGTGATTGTAAGTAGTGATCAAAATATTTACCGATTCCTGTTATACCGATGTTTACGGTTCTCGGTACCACTCTAAATTCCGATTCTGATGATATTCCCGATTCCGATTACTGGAATTATCACAGTTCATCACTTTAATTACTGTTTATTTTGGAAACAAGTGCTTAATGAAAAAAGTATATTTATTGATAAAACACTTAGTAGAGTAATCAATAAAAAAACTTAAAGAATAACGTAGGATATCCTTTTTATTGATAAACATGGGTAAAAGTTTAAACAAAAAAGAGAGCAATTTCTTTTTATAAATCATTTAGCTGTCTCATTTAAATTCTAAGATTCAGAACGCCAATTTTAATATAACCGTTATGAGTTAGCTTTATTTGATAGAACGCCATATATAAGATATTATGATTCGGAGTATGAGTAAATTTTTAAAAGTTTAAAAAGACATTAAAAATTAAACTTGAGTTTGAAACAAACCAGAACTGACTTCATGGAAAGTTCGAGAATCGGATGTAAACTAATCCAAGTTTATGCAAGTCTTAGTGGAATAGACTCACATTAAATACCACATTTAGGAATACTTATGATCTATAGATTTTAGTATTACAAATAGCTTACTTTTATCTATATATCATTGATCATCAGAAGTTGAATGAATGATCATAAAATGAAGATTGAAGATTGATTTATACAAAAGAACCGCGAAGAATCGTTTTTTATTGGAAATTTGGTTAACAATTCTCAGATTCATACACCCAAAAAGTTCCGATATTTCAGATTCCGGATTCCAATCAATCATCCCATCGCTATTTTTAAGTGTTTCGCAAAAAATGATATTTGTGCAGATTCGATAGTTGAAAGATAGCTAGATGTTTGTTAAATTCTACCTCTCCAGAAGTTTTGACGGTTAGATATTAAAAAATCCTTCTACCATTGCCTACGACATTGTCTATCGCTGGTCTGCCATTCCATTTGTATATCTCATAAAGAGTGTTATTTTTTGGTGGTCCAGTCTTGCATATGGGTTTATTTAATTGAAATGAAGAAAAACATTCATTTCGGTGATAATTGAAATCATTATTCATAGAAATTTATTCATTAGCAAAGGAGGTACATTGATTTATTTTTAATCTTTATCTATAAACCTCTCGATGTGAATTTTTATTTATGAAATAATACATTATCTTCGCAAAGGAAAATTATTTTATTATTTTTAATTTATATCTTTAGACATGATCACTCGCGAAACGAATTCCCCTCCCCCAGTAATGGTAAAATGAATTTGTTTTCTGAATGGAAGACAGGAATAATCATTTTGTTGCACTTTTCATAGAGAGTTGTTTGCTGCTAATTCTCCTCTTTTTATAAAGTTAAAATATATTTTAAGCCGTTTACAATGTGAATACACTAACTTCAGGTATCTCTTCTAAGTAAATTTAGACTTCAAAAGGATAAAATCTCAACAAGTTCCCTCTTTTCCTGCCAATGCCGCATGGGGTCGTTACAGTTAACACACTTCCGCCCATGGTTACGTCCTCTGTGGGATTGGGGTGCCCTCTGACCCCACACTCCTTCTCTGGCGCTTGCTGCCACTTGACCTTTGACCTCTCTTTAGCCCTTCCAAGGAGGTCTTCCTCCAGACGGTCCTCCAAAAGCTAATGCTAGCAACGCAGGGGAAAGATGCAGTAAGAAGTCCAGTGACTCATCCTATAGTCACTGACCTATGTTTCTTCACGGACTTCGTAATATGATTTAATTAGATCTTTGGGTAGCATTACGTCATCGACAGCATGCGTTTTATGCTGCGGATGTTTTTTATGGAAACGTAGTTTATTAAACGCTCACTTATTGTTTGTGTTAGAGTTTTGTAAATGAGTCTCATAGTTGCTGGAGTTGTTAATACCTCATCTTATTGTTTCAAAATTTGTAGTGCTTAAAAAATTGGATGAATTCCATTTCCTAGATCTATTATTATGAGAAAGGCTGTATTTTTTCTAAAATTAAATAATCAGGCAAAATTAATGTACCACAGTGTTCTTTGAAGTTAAGCATATCTTTTATGAACATGTCGTTAGTTTAAATTAAGATTCATTGACATTAGTTTTCTCGTTCACATTACAGCATCATTTTTCGAGCTGATTGAATTCTAATGACCAACTACGTGGTTGTCTGTGGTAAAGAGTAGTTATCGAACATTGCTTGAATCGCATGCATGAGTGATCTTTGAGTATAAAGTTAGTTCTTAACTTAACATATAGAGGCGTGGTTTCTATCTTCGATGTGGTTAGAATTTTGTTCGATTTGAATAATTTTTTAATCGATTTAGGATAATTCCGCAGTAAGATGAGTTCTCCATGAAGATGTTATCGTTAACGTCGGTTGAAAGTGAGTGAGGTGTAATTTCACATCAGTCTTTGAAGTTCTTCCATCAAACTTACTCTTCAGTTGACGTTGAAAGTTTTTATAACAGTAGGAGATAAAACTGCAACCACTGGCATTAGAAATCTTTCCTGACAGCTGGGAGCTAGGGTTGATTTGGAGTGATTACAAAGAGAACAGCATTCATTATTAATTACGAAGATGAGGAAACTGGATCGCATTCCTCTTTTCGGCATTTATCTAACAATAGACATTCTTTAATCTTTTGCCGGGAAATATACACCGTTAATCTTTTGTTTGTTCTATTCAAAGATTTTCACATGACTATACTTCTGTTGATGGGAACTAGTAACCATTATATTCAACATACACATAAGTTGATACATTACTTTCTCTTCTTGGTCGTTTGCTATCTAAAGTTGTTTAGTTGTTAAAAACTAAATTTTGTAACCATTACATTTGAAGTCACGGGAGGGGACCGTTTGTTCACATTTGCTCCCTTAATTTTTTTTCGGAAGTGAATTAGAATCGGTAATACTCGGTGAACAATTATTCTAAAAGTAATCATGGATACTCTCAAAGAATATTTAGCTGTTAGATTAATTCTGAACCGACAAGTATGTTGACTGACTTGTATATTGTGAGAAGTATGGATGATTTCGGCGTTGCAGACAATCTGTAGCCACTACACGATTTCTGTAGATAAGTGATAAAGCAGACGTAATCCAAATGCATGATATCTTATGAACCAGAGAATCCCAGCTTGTGTTTAGCGTAATCCAGTTTATATGACCCAGAGAGAGCCGGAATCGTATTATCTCTCGCCGAAAATTTTTAAAGGATAGCTACTCGATGGCCTTATCTTCTCTCACTGTGCTCTCATTTGAAGCTGACATGTTTTATCTATCTAGGACGTTTTTGTAAACAGATGAATGATAGATATTGGAATGACTCTGTCGCGTGGATAGAAAAACGAAGGATATATCTTTTTATGTTCTGTAACGGTTTTCTTCATCGAGTCGCGATACCATTTTCTTATTTTCCGGAGTACAATATGTATTCGGTTTTATCGGGGGAACTTCGTCTCCATCGACCTAACGATCGTTAAGGACGATCATGGAGGTATACTGAGAGTTAATTGAGAAGTTTATGGAGTACAATAAATGTTAAATTTTCTTATAACGAACCGTCTTATATTTCTTGATTCGTAAATATAGTAATTGTAACGCTCAGTGGCCCTCATGCATTTTATTGTCAGTCATAAGGTACCACTATGAAAACATCAATCTCAAACTTTGTTACACTTCTGGTAAATTGCTAGCTGCTAAATTATATCTTTAGCCATTGGGAGAAGCATATGTCATAATAATCTACTGATGGTGAAAGTGAAGCTCGAATTTCAGTGTCGTAAAGTTGAATCGCAAGCCGTGTGTAATTGGCAATGATTTATGTACGAGCTCCTAAATTTACGGCCCGTTTGGAAATTCCATCCCTTATGCTTAAGTAAACTCTTTGAAACCTTGAAATAAAGGATTAGCTGCAAGAATGGCATATTGAGGCGAATGCATTTCATATTGCATCGGAAGAGAAAATTAAATCGTACATCATACATAAACAAGCATACAACGTACATTTGTGGTGGTAAAAGAAGATAAGAAACTGTAATTCCTCTTCGTAAAATTTTGAATAGACTAATTGTTCATGACTACCAATACAATTTAATTCTTATAAACGTAATTTTATTCGTATAAAGTGGTATCGGTTTTGCCTTTGAAGTAGGGAAGGAAATATTCTCTGCGTGTCTATGTACTATTTGATATTATATTTGCGTTACTTGCCCGTAAAATGTCAATGGAAGTAAATTTAGATTCTGGATTCCTGTTATTGCACTCGTCATTTTTTGATGAATTTTGTTTAAGTGCGTTGTAAGTGAGCGACGAACTACAAGACTGAGAAAACTTATTTCACTATTTACAGTCACGCCTAGGCTTTCGAGTGACCCTGCACTGAAGTGACTAACATTCTGGTTCGCGCAAGCGCTTATATATTTGCATCCAAAAATACGCATGCGTAAAAAAGTGTCAAAAAGACTATTGCAAATTCTTGCTTACCTAAGAGACAGCCTTGGCAATTTGTCAGTGTATTTTTGGCTTTTTCGACCTACAGGAAACAGTTTTACATTAAAGTCATGATTGCGAAACGGTTTATCTTCCATACCCGGGGTAACACCGCATTTGTTCTAAATGTAATGCATTATATAATTCTTGCGATGTAGTAATTGTCATGTGATTGTAGGTTTACATAGTTCTCCGTATCAGTGGTAATTGAAATTTTATCATACTAAGGAAACCGAATATTTTTAACCACAATTAAAATTGAACAATATTGTAACTGCTATTAATTTACTGGTTTGGGCTTATAAAGATAATATTGTAAAGCTTATTTGTTTTAAAGCACGTACAGAAAGTACGTTTTATTTTTGCTGCTTCGTATGCTGGGTCAGAATGGAATAAGGAAAGTCTGCACGCGTTAGTGACGGTATTACTCATAGAATGACGCATTGCTTTAAAAGTGAAACTCACATAGAAACGAATAACATCGGCTTAGGTTTTTATAAGGAGTTTTTATGATGTACGAGTATAATGCTGTGCTCAAACTATTCGAGCGTATCTTTCTGTTCCAAGATTTAGTACGAATAGTTCCCACAATATTATCATTATTAAATTTTTGTTATAATGATCTAATATGATAATCAAGTTAGTCTTCTTGAGCGATATCTATTCATGGTGGAAATCTTTGGCGTAAAATACTGTTAATGTCCTATAACTTTTATTTATTATACATTTTATTCAGCCGTTATTTCTAAATGAAGGACGAAACATGCAACGTAGCTGATGAACACAAAGTAGTATTTATATTCTCGATGCTTGTGCATAATGTTCGAATTAAGAACCAGAAAAAAATTGCTGATTATACCAATTTTAATACAGTGTTAGATGGTACGACCAACTTCGGTTAATGTTGTTAAGTTATGGTGTCGTTGCTGTATTTGGTCTGTGCGAGATGGGAGACCGTTTGTAGCCATATGTCAGGGCATCGAACCGCAATCAAATCGAATATCGAAACCGAAAAAAAAAACGTTATTCTACCCAAGCCTAAATAAATGAAATTCTTGAACCCGAACAAATACAGAAAACAGTTACTTATTCCCTTCCAATTTGCGGTTCCCAAAAGTGCACATTTAACTAGAGTATAATTATAGCGTGTAAAAATGACTTGCAACTATTTACAAGTTTTATTCTAATATTTTGTGGAGTAGGTAAACGAAAAAGATGCAATAAAACTAACTCTCAGAAGAATATAATACTGATAAAATCGCAGTGGAAGTAACGATTCGAACCGGTTCGACGTGGGCAGGATCGGAACCGGAACTGAACCGAAATTTGGTTTTCTTAATGAATCGGAGTAAAAACAGGAACTAAAAATATTACGGTTCGATGCCATGCCATGTGAAAGATAGAGAAAGCTCTTTGTGTAGCTGAACCTAGATACACAAAGCGTTATTTATACATTTGTCATTGAAGTATCAATTTTACAAGGTGCTATAAACACGAGCTAAAGATTGTGCTGTAATCAGGTACTTTATATTTGATCGTATTCCAGATAATGTCGCCTTCGTTGATGCCTTCATCTAAACTTATGGCTTCAAAATAGAGAGCGAGTGACTTCGGAGCAGCTGGTGTTCCATGCGAGCCCTCGATATATCTTCTCCCTTTCTCGCATTCCTCAACTCCTCCCTTTCCTTCGTAGCTCAAGAATTACTTTCCTAACTTCACGTTTTCTCCTTTCTGTGTCCTCAAAGCCTGGTTTTGGTGACTATACATAGTTCAACCCTTCGTACGGATGATTACAATCTACTCCTTTTCGGTATAAATGAAAAAGTCGTCAATTAAAGACGGCATCCGTGCAAGGCATGGTATAGTTGAAGTTCTTCTGGATGATTAACTTAGAGGAAACATCTGGTGGTAATGTCGCTTGAGGTCTTCAGCTGTTAATAATTTTATGAAAAAGTCATATCATTATAGCTGAATAGTCACCGGGTAAATGTGTGAATAGCTCAATATTTTTCCATATTTTTGGTTGTGCATAGTTGGTGTTTGATGGTAAATGCGATTTGATTAGTAAATCATACTTCAAGAGCGGATAACCACTTATATATTCCGTTCATATTCGATTTGCGGAATAGCATTCAACTTCTCCAAGTCGACGACATATTGAGAGAGGAATAAAACAAATTTTACACGTTACCACAGATTATTTTAAAATTCTACGGTGAAGAATTAAAGTTTTATATTCCTCTCTCATCATGAAGAACTACCACGAATTTGAGGCCGAAGTAGTGGATTTTGTTGATCTTACATAAGTTCTTAAAAATATCCTATATTATGAGTCTCATTAAAGAATCTTATTAATCACAAATTAATCATTCTTGATAATATTTAGAAGACCTATATCTCTAAAAATATTTCGAGGTGTAATTAAAATTTTAGATGACCTTCTATTAGTTTCCTTTCTTTCAAGAAAGCGACGCTTCTTTAAAAATATCGTAAATTTCGAGGAATGTTTGATCACTCACATCGATACATTTTTATATCTTTAAGAGATGGTTATCCTCCGTGTACTCCGTATGGGCCTTGCTTTAACCGCAGACCACATACGGTGCCATATTTTAGACAGCTTTTCGTAGATTAAATTTTTGGTCTCCTCTCTTATTTTCATTTGAGAATACGGTTTCTCGAGTTCATGCGTGGTACCTAAGCGACCGATATAAAATTGTAAATGCCACTGTCGCAGTGCCAGCTACACCCACATCTGCTTGTAAAGTAATCGTTTCTTCGGAGTTATTTAGAGAATCTCATTTCCCATTTGTATTAGCATCTGTAAGGAGCCGCAAGATGGTCTCATAATCTTGTTACACAATAGCTTCGCTTGCGTTAATTCTTTGAAAGAATCTATTATGTTGAAATCTTGGCTCTTGTTTTAATGACGATGTGCCACCGTCAAAGTAGATTCAGGATTTGCAAATGGCCCAAAGTGATGGCCAAACAAAAACAGTTAATGAGAAAAGGCTAAAGAAAAACCATAGGAAGTATTTTTAGTTTATCTTGGAGGGAAGAGTACATACAGAAGGGTAACATTTGTGAAGAGGTGAAAAAGCAATGAAGAATTGTATTTTGGATCTAATTTCTTTTAACGAAACAAAAAATTTATTTTGTTATGTAATTTTTCTGACTATGGAGCTTTAGTCAACTTTCAGTATTTGTCTATGATCTTAGTTTTTTACTGCTTGTATTTCTTTATGTGCAAGGCTCTCCAAATTTGGAATAATGTCATAAAAATGGCTTGGCTGGGTAAATAAAAGGCATTAAGTAATTTTTTCCTTAAAATTGTATAATTAATTACATAATTTAGAGAGTATTACCTGCAGTAAAGCAAATGCTAGTATGGGAAATATTTTGGCAATGTAATTGGATTTTTTAAGACCAAGTCGTATGAGATATGGGAGTGTAAAATTGTAAGTCACTTAAGAGCCTTACGAAAACCATGGCTTGGGAAGCGCTGCCTCAGAATATCGAGTTTTAGGATCTTATTTTATATATTTTTTTAACCATTCGCCGATCATCAGCCCTCTTAAAATCCTGCTTTTAGAAGCCCAGTGAATGAATCTTCCTGTCTGAAAGTTTGTAACCTTATATATCCCCGCGGAATCATAAGGATCGTCGTTTTAAGATGCTTAAAGATGTGGGTCACGAAAAAGATCAGTTTTCATAACCGGAAGAGTCTCTTTTGGGATTTAAGTAATTAAATTGAAGTGCAGGAGTCAGCAATTTTTTCAGTAATGAATTCTACGCTGAAATGCTGTATAATATTCAGTTCTTAAAAGCTCAGTTAAATCGATTGAAAACTTTTGTATTTTGAGGAGATTATCCAGTCGTTTCGTATGTTAATCACCTCTCGGTTCGGTGTACTTCAAAGCAATCCTCTGTCGGAGTTCCTGAAAGCTTTTTACGGGTCTCTGAGAGAAGTTTCAAGCAATCGAACAACAACATTTTCTGTGTTGGTTAACTAATTGAGTCATTTTATTTCGATTGCCGTTTATACCGAATATAAATACTTCAAAACCCCTAACTACGAGAATTATAGTTTAGCCGCGGAGTTATGAGCTCTGCTCCGCCTGCTGGATTCTATATAGTGAGCATGATAGCATGGTTTTATAGTGGGCCATGTATATGTATAGGAGTGTTTGTCCTCAACGAAGTACATGTACTAGTTTCATACCATCGGTCTCTGGGCACCTTACTGAAGAAGCTACCATTCTTCATGCCCTCGCATATATGTAATAATATTTATGTAGTTGGTAAATAATGTGTGTAACCTGCTTAACTATGTAATGCATGATCACCGTACGTTTCTTTATATGATATTTTAGGGTTTTTTTGGGTAAGTAGCTATGGTAAAGTAAGCTCAAGGTTTGAAATTCAATGGGAATCTCAGCTGTGGTCTGGTAAAGTAACTCTCTGCAGGAGGTAAGGGTGTTGAAATGCTTGCGAAGAGTTGTTTTGGTTGCAGAAGGCACATGGTGTGTCCGATCACTTTCTATCAACTGAGACACAGAGAGAAAACTCAGATGTGACAATCAGAGACATCTGAGCTTTTCTCCTTTCACGCTCGAAACGCCTGCTTATCGTCCCGATCTTCTATCTCTCAGTATCTTCTCTCTCGCAGCTTTAACTTATTTTATAGTAGAGAGAGGCATACGTTATCCTGATGAGGTTCAATCCATGCTTTTTTGCGTTCTAGATGTTTCGGTTGGATCTGTTATTCAGAGAAATACCTTGTTAATGTTGTCTCCTTGTAAAGTTTTATTGGGACTCCGGATAGTCATGTGAGCCACGCGATTGTCTATGGAGAAAGAGGTCCTGAGTTCGATTCCTGATGGGTATCCCTGAGTCGTCGAAGCACTTTTAACAGTACTATAACTATAGCTTTAATAACCCCATCAGTGCAGTTAATATTGGAGCTACTTTTAAGCGAGAAGTTTTTATTAAAAAACTTACGTTGTTAAATGCTCGTTTCAGTTCGGAAGCGAGTTACGGACACCTCGTGCGTGGAGTTTTGAAAATTAAGAGTCTAAGTACGGTTCTCATACGTGTGTTTCGACTATTCTGATGATTTCTATCTCTGCAAAATAACTCACAATCCTCCTGTCTCACTTAAATTCTTGAAAATGTTTCATATGTTCTTTGATTGTCACCACTTACTTATTTAGAGTAATTTATCTGCTTTTTGATGTGCAAAAATAGACTCGTTCAATTAGGACCATTGAGATTGAATCACACATTATTTCCTCTGTTTGCATAAACAATGCAGACGCATGATTCGCAGATAAAGGGCATAGAAAAGCGGTAGGTTCTTTATGTGGAAAAAATACCGATTCGCAGGCTGCATCTCTTACTTGATTTCGGAGTAGATATTTTTAAAGATTAAGGCACTGATTAAACATGAATTTTGAATAGCTTTCGTGTATAATCTAACCGAAACTGAAGATATCCTTATACTCAGTAAGCCAGCACGAGGGAAGAGGGGTTTAGGCCCTGCACCTACGGGGGCCCGACTTTTTTGAAGGACTACGGTAGTCGTAAAATTTCAAGTGGAAGAATATTTCCCGATAACTTTGATGAATCCCGCTTTTAATAAATGTGTACTTCAGTTACTCTTCTTTTTTGTTGGTAATAAGAGTTAGAAATAGTTTGAATTTTAGCGGTGCGGATTTTACCGTTCTTTCTACTGATTTTATACGAAATATACGTATATTAGAATTTTTTCGGCAGGAGCTAAAATTTTGCTGAGTGTACAAATATTGATATTCTATCATTCCATCTCATGCTTCGATTTAGTGGCTTAGCTACATTTTAGGTGGAACCCTCGTATGATCTGAATATAACACTAAGTCCTGTACTTCACTTCAGGGTCTCATAATTTAGTTGCTCATAGCCCCACAAACCCTAGTAGCAACCTTAATTATATATACCCAGTAAACATCGCAGAATAGGAAGTGTGGAAATCGGTTTAGTAATCCCTATCGATCAAAATTGACAAATCACATACTTTATTATGTTTTATGTTGATTGTCATTTGTGTTTATATTATATAATAATATATTTATAACTATGTCCACGGTAGTTTTTTTTGGGGGGGGGGGTCCTCCCTCCTTTGGGCGAATGCCGGACAGATCCCATTATTATTTTTCTTATGTTCCCCTTGACCGTTACCACCTGGTCCACAGACAAAATTGCAACGTTTTACCGTTTAATAAAGAAATAAATATCTACCAGGTTCTACGTGTAGAGTGAAATTTCTCAATAATTGTAATATAAGTAATTATAACAACTTCTTTTGAAGAAACGCATATGACCTAAAAGTCAAATCAAATTCTAATTTAGCAGACTTGCTAGCGGATATGAATCTCACAATTAAGCGACTCCAAGGTAACCGATTCTTTTAGCAAAGGAAGGAGTATCCTTTCGGAATACAAAGGAATGTAAATTTTCGTATCTTCCCCGATCTAAATTTCGACCTTAGCTCCTCTAGCGGTCATCTTCACAAGGTGACCTGGTCCAACTCACCGAAACGACATTGGGAGGTGATAACGACAGTTGCGTGTTAGTCGAACAATGCTTCTGAACCTAAATAGCGGAAGATTGAATGGGAAAAGGTGAAGCAATTGGTGACCACGTATAGATGTCGAAATTATGTGTTGCTTGCCGCCGGATGTTGGAAGGCGACCGTAAAAATTTAAGATGTGATTCTAGTATTATTGACTTTGAAACTTAGAGTTAATAAGCTGTTTTTTCGCTCTATGATTTCTCAATGTTAAGACGAAGAACTTCGAAAGACGTTCATTTATTGCCAGGAAATTTAAATAGCGAAGTTACGTTAGAGCAGCAATTTTCTCGATGATTGCTTCTTTCACTTCTTATGCTTCTCTTATTTTACGAAACTCCATCCACCAATGGCACGACTTAAAGAATCTTCAATACGTTTTGTTTGTAATGTGATTCATGTCCTCCTGTCTTTGATTCTTCCCACAATTGTTGTTTTTGTGCCACAATTGTTCGTCATATTCGTCGTTTCGTTAGTCACCTATTGTTCTCCTGAGTTTTTTTATCTAGCACGATTATTTTTACTACCACATCGCCATTTCTTGTAGATGTTTCCGAGGTCTTTCTCTATTTAAAACTCATTTGTCATATAAACCATGCACTTCATCAATTTTTTCCTTCGGTATATTTACGAGCAATATAGTAGTTCCTCGAGTTACATCTTTGGTCCTTGCTGATATTCACCTTTTGAGAACAATTTATCAAATGGAATTGGAGGTAAAAAATGAGCGCGGTTTTTATTCATCTAATTGTTTGATTTCACGGTAAAATTTATATTCATATATATTATATATAATTTATTCACGGTACAAATTTATCTTAATCACAAGCGTTTTTGTGAAGTATGTACCGTACTGTTCATCAAACTCTTATATTGTCAATAATTATGAACTATTGTAAATATATATTTATGCTTATGATCTGCAGATTGATTTCCGCTGCAAGGTTGAAGATATCATTGAAACTATTGTGAAATTAAATACTGATGTTGAAAGTATTTATGACTGGGAATGTAAAAATAATTTCGCTCGTAACTTAAGTGTTTTTATGAATAATAATCTATCATGAACTGAACATGTATCCTCAATGTCAAATAAGTTGAATTCAACACTATACGCATTAAAATTAAAGAAGCACCTTTTACTCAAACTTATTCGCGAAAAACTTGTTTTATCTCTTATGTAACCAATCATTGATTACTGTTACCTCGTTTATTATGATCTACCTGAGACATTAAATACTAGAGTGTAACGCTTAGTTAACTCTTGTATAAGATTTATACTCAATGTAAAGAAAACCGAACATATTAGTCCATATTTAAGGGAATTAGGTTGGCTGAGGATTTATTTAAGAAGAAAATACTTTTTGGGTGCATTTATTTACTCTAAGCTCAAAAATGAAAGACCCATCTATCTACTCGATAACTTTAAGTGTAGACCTTAACTCAGCTACCACCTGAACACAAGGATTACTTTTACTATCCCTCATACAAAACTACTTCTTTAAGGACAAAAAGGATTTCTTGATATGTTTTGATTTTGTCCTTAGGTGGCTTTCTGCCACAGGGCATTAAATTAATATAATTATATTTCCTCCTATGAATTGATTTTCAATCTGCAAAGTGTTGAGAAAATGAAACTGTGACCAAATATATAATATGAACTATCTGCAATGGGCGCAAAAGTTATGTATATAGATTTGCACAAACTATTCAAGACTTAGTGCCGAAAAACCGGCGGTTGACGTGAAGAAACAATGATTGGAAGATTTCTCCTTTGGGTATTGCGAAATATCAAATGGACGTGCACAGACATATTTATGTTCGGAAGGGAAATTTTCCCACAAGTAATTTCACGCTTTGAAGGTTAAAGTGTGTGTGCTTAGTGAAGCAATGTATGAGTTTCGGCCCTGTGCTAGTTCTGGACATTTATTCAATGTAGGCAAGGTTGTAGAAATCGAACATAGAACTTAATTAAAAAATAACGGTTTCCCTCTGTTTACTGCTGTATAGAATTTTTTTCTTTTCCTCTTAATAAGGTAAAAATGAACAGTCTCTCGAATGATAATAATTATCGAAAGAGACAGCATTTATTATTTTTGCTATGAATTTCTGTCGAATTATTGATTGAAAGTGTTTTTTTGTTGAAAGGGAAAACTGCGAAATTTATCTGTCAGTTTTTATATGCAAGCGTATGAATTTTGGTTTGTCACGCTCATCCACCATTGATTTAAAAAAGAAGAAAGAATTCTCTTTTCTTATTGTAGTGATATGTTGTCGTATCCCTAAACCAATGGAAACGTGAATTATCTCTATCGATACTTAATTTTTCTATCGTTTATCCAATAAATTGCTGAACATTAAAATTTTTAAATTAATAAATGTTTAGGAAGATCATTATTATGATATTTTTTTATTTAAAAGTTAAAGTCAATTAATAAATTTTACTGTTTTACTTAAAAAAAATATTCTAGCCTCAGAAGTGAATTTTTCACACGTGAAATACTTTCGTACCTTTTAACTTCCATTATTGGCATTTAGTTTTTGTGGACTCTCACCTTTTCCCTTCCACTATTAGTCGAACTCATTACGTGACTCAGTGACCCAAATTATCTCTCCTTCTGCATTAATTCAAAGCGATGATGATGATGAATATTTTCCGTATGTATGTAACTAATCACTGAACTTTCCTACTTCTAGCAATTATTCCAAACTTCGCAAGTTTGAATGCTCAATCGTTTGATAAATTCACAGGGTAATTCTTGAAAGGTAATATTTTTTACGCATCCACGTAGTATTATTGCAGTAACATTTTGGTGTCGTTTACGGAATTTGAATTTGTATTTCTTTCTCTAGTCATTATGATGTCGTAGCTGTAAACTGTAATATTATTACATCCAACTTTTATGTTATATTGTAATTATCCCTTCAAGAATGCTGAAATTTGCTCGTTTTTCATCTTAACACCCAGTCTATTCTTAAGACCTCGGAGATAACTGACATTTCAGAGATTACTATCATAGGACAATGGATCAATCTCTGCAAATAGGGTCTGTTTGTTGACCCCAACGGCTTGCTTTAATTTTCTAGGTCTTCCACTAGATTTCAAGGTATTCTCAGGACATCACGCACATCCAATCCAACCATTATTGAAAACACTAATAAATTATATTATTTCATCTTAAAAGAAAAAACATTTCCCAATTTTCACAGCAGATTTTTATTGACTAGTTTCGTCAACGAGTTGTTTTCATGTTTACAGGAACCGGGCGATTTTTCTTACACCATAAATTTTAGTTATAACTTAAACATCTAATTCGTAGATGATTCTAGCGAAATTTATTGTGCGAGCTCCCGGATAGGCAAGGGGGTAGCGCGTCCGCTAATAGTGAAAGCGTGTGTGATACTAGTGTAAACAAATATATGCGATAAAACTTTTAACGATATTACTACTACGATATTCGTTGTGTACCTCTTATAGTAGATATTCTCTTGATCATTAGAAGTACGCATCCTTAATGGGAGCTGGATTTCCCTACAATTAGCTCCTATCCTGGTTATGACCTGTTTTGATGGTGCCTTTATAGAAGATAACCATTGAGTTCTATCCTTTTTCGCGGAATATCCTTCGAGGAAAGACGCAGCCAAGGAAAATCTCTTGTCAAGGATTATCAGTTATAAGGTCGACGGAGAAATGGAAGCTTTTATGTCAGTTATTGCAACGCTCGCCAGAAATTTCTCAGAATTTATCGTTCTTTCATTAGAAGTCCTTGCGTTAGCTTACAGCTAGGCAAAGCCTTCGTCTTCACGCGGGTCACTGAGGAGGAACCGGTTTGAACACCTTTCATTGGTTGCCATCTTTTTCCTCGTACGGGAGACTGTTTGATCCTTTTACGTGGATGGGAAGTAGATGAATTCACAGAACTTTGCCATCGAGGAAAAGTTTCCGGGAAAGATTTTATAGTCGTATTTATACTTTCCGGGGTATTCCCGTTCAAGGACTTCTGGGAAGTGGTTTGCGTTGGTTGTGTAATATCTTAATTGTGTTTGGGCGCTAAAATCTTCGCCTCATCGAGAAGTGCGCTCGTCGATAAAAAACTTCCATAATTTACTTTTACGTTCCATCTGGGTTTTCTGTTATGATTCATGGTCTCTCTTTAGAGTACTACCCAATACATCAAATTGTCTCATCATGGCGAAGATTAAATTAAGTTAAGTTAAGTAGGTTTGAATTCTTCCCATGACGTCTAACAAATTTTTGCGAAGGTCATCTAAGACTCTGCGTTTATCTTTATTTCCGAAATTTCTTCTGACGCAGCTAGTTTGGATATTACTATTTATTTGAGCTTTTATATATTAAACACGTTGCTCAGTAAAATTTTAAATCCAAAGTTAGCAATATTTGTGACTTTTACACGATAGTCCGTTCTTGGAATTTATGATCCGAGATAATTCCTGATAAAAATACAGCTATTTGTTTATTTCAATATGAAATGTGATTTAAATACAATAAATATTCAGCTATCTATTTCATTTCAGTGGGATATTTTTTGCTTTCTTCAACTTTATTTTTAAGAAAGAATTATTTAAAAATCATCAAGGGCCCTGTTTTTTCTGTAAATATGTATAATTTTAGGGGAAGAAGTTACTGAATGTAGTAACTATATAGAGAAATTTCAGCGAACATGAGACATAGCATATATAACCTAGGAGTTTTTATTTTTAAACTGGTCACTTTGAACGAAATGGCCATAGAATATTGTTGATCGCATTTCACTACATATATTCTATGTAGTTCATAGTAGTTCTGCAGGGATCAATGAAAACTGATCATATCAACCTTACTTTCAATACAGGGAGTTGATACTTTATGCCAACACCTTCCATTATCTATTGCTGCATGACTCACATCATATATGACCTGAGAATATGCTATATATTATGTTCATATTGAATAGAAATACCAATACAATTAAAACCCATATTTGCTGAGGAAGAAGTAATGAAGATTTTAGAAGAAAATCTTCAAAGCCTTGATTGACCTCTTTTGGCTGTAGTTTGCTACATGCAAGAAAGAACCAAAAGATTTCTTGTTTTATTTCTAAGCACCACAAGTTGGAAAGCATCTTTGTACATTTTTGTATTACTGCAGAGTCTGTTATCTCTTATAAATTTACCATTTGCTGAAATATTTGTTTGTAAATGTCACATTTGAGAATCAGATTCTATTTAAGATTCATTAAACCTAGCTGTTGACTTGAAATACCATAATTTTTTCTCAGAGAAAGGTAACAAATTTTCATTAGATTTCCATTGTGAAGTGTAACTCACTGTTGCTGTTAGAATACCATGGATTTGAAAACCTCTGTGATAGATTTCATTATCCTTTCAAAGAATCCTCTCACTTTTCAACTCAAATAGAAAAAATGACTTGATAAATATTCTAGTACTGTAAAAATAGGTAATTTTTTATGCAGTGACCTTTTTAAAACAGTGATTATGCCAAATAACTTTTTCAAGCGGCCATCATGTTACATCTATGCATTACAAATGGTTGATATTGTGTGTTGATTTTTATTTTGAAGTATAATGTGTAATTTAGTCTAGATAATATGAACAATTTAATTTTGGGTTTGTGGCGTGACTGTAACCAGCATGGCCACTAAAGAGCTCTCTATAACTGTAGCATTTAAAGCTCTTTTTTGAAGGAAAAAAATAATTTGTGTTAGATTTAAGCTTATGTATTGAAATGAAATGCATGTAATAGAGTAAGTAAGTCATTTGATTCTAATGTCAATGTATTTTCCCATTACAGCCAAGGTTGGCCTTTTCTACTTGATCTTCTATGGAGTTTTGGCAGGCATGTTTGCTGCTATGTTGATGGTATTCTTTCAAACCCTTGATCCTCGTATTCCCAAATGGCAACTGGACTCATCTATAATTGGCACAAATCCTGGTAATTATTTCAGATTCATTACTTCAAAGTTATCTTCTTAAAAATTAATGTTATGAGAGATAAAGTGTAACTGTTTAAATAATTTCCAGTTACACATGTCACCTGTGACTCATAAGTAATATATGTAAATATAAATCTGATTTATCTTTATTACTTTAGGGAAAATTTTTGCTTGCCTCAATAAGGTTGGTAATTTTGTGTATACTCCATGGCAAAATCCTAGCTATGCCCCTGCCATAGTCATACATTCTAACAGCTTCCCCTTAAAAACAAATTTGCTACAAGATATATGTAGTGTAAGGTTTTGAATCTGGTGAAGAATTTAACTCTATTTTATATTATCTGTCAGTTTTTCATGGTCTTTATGTGATCGCTAACCATTCTAGAGGAAAAATTAACATTCGGATGCCAAAATTAAATTTCAGGGAACTCTCTCTGAGATTATAATGACAGAAACTAGCAGCCTGGCATGAACAATGAAGCAGGTTATGCCAGGGAACAAGACATACTTCAACTTAAACATATCTTCTACTTACCTCAAATATTAGTAATGCAAAATGTCACATAATAACCTATTGAAGAATATTTAGATATATGTCTCATTTATTTTTAATGATTTGTAACCATTTTTGAATCTCAAAAGCAAATGCTAGAGACATGTTTGCCAAATTTGGTAATATACCAATCCCTAACCTTTAACATCATTTAGTAGATCTGTTACAACTCATGTAGCTGAAAGATGTTATCTACCACCAGTTACAAGATTATTGGTAACCTTTATATTACATGAGAAATAAAGGTGAAAATATAATATGAAGCATTTATGTATATTTACATGTAAATTGTGAAAATCTATGCAAAGTAACTCATTGCTTATAAGTTGTTGGGGAACACAGACAGTCATAAATGGCTAATTGTATATATAGATACAGGTCAATTACAAAAAATTGTTGAACTGAATTCATGATACGATGCATTAATACTTCATTATATATTGTGTTATCTTCATGTATATCTGGATTTGTTTTATCTGCCTAACTATATATATTTGTGACTCAGTTGAGATTGCTTTTCTGCTCCAATAAGGTTTGGGATTCCGGCCTATGCCATCAGATGCCAATGTGGACAGCAGTCTTATCTGGTATAAGGGCACAGAAAAGGAGAATTGGAAGCATTGGACTGACAAGCTTAATGATTTCCTTCGAGGTAATTAGTGTCTCACTTATGATTGTATTTACATTGTATTTTTTATTTACCATGATTAATTCTGAAGTGCCTTTTTTCTTGTATATATATGGCATTTGCAGCTGCTTGATCTTTGCACAAATAAAATATATTATTAATTGTTTTCAGTGTATCGTGTACCTGGTCTTACCCCTGGTCGGGGAGAGAACATATATTCCTGTGATTATGACCATCCACCTAAGCCTGGAAAGGTCTGCGACGAAAATGTGAAGGACTGGAAACCATGCACCTCTGAAAACAATTTTGATTATCACAAGTCAACACCTTGTATTTTTCTGAAACTTAACAAGGTAATTAAACATATAAATCATCAGTTTTTAATTTAAATAATTTCTTCCTCTCTCTGCTGATTTCATTATAAATTAGAGTTTGTATGCTACAAATTTATTATGTAACATTTTATATGAATTTATGTTTGCTATTACCGGTATTTTTTATTAAGATTAAGAGAATTTTTAGTCATCGTTTTAATATAGCTTTTATCAGTTCAAAGAAGTTGACAACGAAGCATAGTTTTCAAAGTAGCAACTCATATACCCAGTCAAGATCACACCTTCATTGTTATGTAAAATTTTACTGTTTTCCTTGTTTGGCATTGTTAATTATGATATAATGCATTTATTAGCATTATCTTAGTAGGTTTGTTTTTTTGAAAAGTTTTCCTATATATTCTGGACTCTTATTACACAGTGTGGAATTAAACATGGCATGTTACATTTCCATGTTGAAAATAGCATTAACTAGGTCACCCATACTACTGAATGAATCCTCTATCAAATCACTCTTGAAATGGCATTATTCATTACATTTTCCATTATGTTCCCAATTATTTGCGATTTAAAATTAGCCTGTGTTATGTAATTCCATATTGAATAGAAAATAGCTGAAATTTGACTTGAAATTTTAGCAGTTAAATTAAATGAACCTACAAAGAAATGCAAAATAATAAATATTTTTCTTTACTTTCGCAGATTTATGGATGGGTTCCTGATTATTACAATGACCCAGCAGATCTCCCAGAGAAAATGCCTACTGAGCTTAAGAGACACATTAATGAAACTGCTAACAACAATCCAAAAGCAGTATGTATAACTCTATTGAATGTGAAAGTGGGAAAATAAAAATATGTACTCTACAAAAATCAAAGATGAATCTAACTCGTTAACTTTTGCTTCTAAGTTTATTTTTATATGATTTAGCTCTATCGCTTATGTGACTCAGAATCCTTCGATCTTTGAAACATATATCCTTGTAATTATTTTTGACTCAAGATTAGGAAAGTATTTTTTTAGTTTGGAAGTTTTGAATAATAATTGTCATATTTTGGGGAATAAACACTTTCTTTAAGTGTTTATGTCTCTGAGCTTTAATATAATTTTGCTTTCTTTGAAATTTATTCTGAAAATGTCTTTTCTTTCAAAGCTCAACACTATTTGGGTAAGCTGTGAGGGTGAGAATCCTGCTGATGTAGAAAATGTTGGTAAGATTAATTACATTCCTAATAGAAGAGGGTTCCCAGGCTTCTTCTATCCCTTTGAGAATGCTGAAGGTTACCTCAGCCCATTGGTTGCCATCCATTTCGAAAGACCAAAATGTAAGTGAACTTAAGTCTTCGGTTAAATACTTAAGTATTAATGATGTTCCTCTATTATTCTTTCTCATATTTATTGCATATTTTACATAGTTATTTATTTGGATGAGTATATAGCATGACATGTCAAATGACCACTTCAGGTAGTGATTCTCAAACAATGTGCCATGAGCAAGCTGTTTGTATGGTACATGTTGTCTGAGGGGGACATAGTCTTATAATTTCACTTTATTGATGGTTTAGTTTTTGAAACATTATGCCATTTGACGAGGTTCCACAATGAAAATTCCAAAATATTCTATTCCAAATTTGGTATTAACTTCTTGAATTTGAATTTAGATAAAGTAATAAACGTTACTTGGTAATGAGATTCAAGCAAATACATGTGTGTTTAAAGAAAGACATGAGATTGCCTTGGGAAAGGAATCGCAAACATTTTCTTGGAAGAGTGTAGTACAGTGATACCACTGCTAATGAAGATAATTCGTTCTGGAATCACATTTGTCAGGCACGATCTTCGTAAGTCAAAAGGTGATGTTATCAGGCATCTCATTTTTCTGTGTTGAACATAAACAACCCATTTGGGTTGGTCGATATGCCCGTAATGTGATTAATCGGCTCATTTTTTGCCATACACACAGAGACTGGAAAGATAAGATATTGGAATGTTAAATGTCAACAAGTACCACAAAGAAATTCAACATGAAACCTGATTTTCAATGCAAAGACACCATCTACTTCATAAAAATAATTCTACAGAAAGTACTCTTGCTGGGTTCTCTTATGCTGTTTATAACATTAACTTGGTAGTTCTTAGTAGTATTACTTGAGCTTCCTTTTCAAAATTCAAGATATCTCTAATTGGGTCCTCTGTATGGGAAAGCTAAAAAAAAACTGAAAGTCACCTACTCCATAAAATTTATAAATTGGTAATTTTTGGGAATATGTATAATCTAGGAATTTTTATTTTTAAACTGCTCACCTTGAAGGAAATGGTCAATGTTCAGAATAGTGTTGATCACCTTGTACTAAGTATATTCCATGTAATTCATAGTAATTCTGCAGGGATCGATGAAAACTGATCATATTAACCTTATTTTCAATACAGGGAGGAGATACTATATGACTTCCATATAATACCTTCCATTATCTATTGCTGCATGACTCACAATCTCACATACAACAGAGAATATGCTACTAAGTTTGTCATTAAAGACAATTCTATTGTATTGCAATATTGGGATCACTCCCATACATAGCATGGATATTTGGAGTAACATACTAAAGAAAGCATTGTTTTTAAAAATTAAATAAAAAAAAGATGATGAATTCAGTATACCCTTAATGAACTTTTCTTACGATTGCTCATTTTCTGAAAATGTTGAGATGACTGATGCCTTGCATTTGAACTTGAGTATGTGTAAGATAGGTGTGGGCAAAATCTGCAACAGCCAATGAAAAATCAGTTGTTCTACTGTTAACTAATTGTCTGCACAAAGAAAATTTTTGTTTGAAATCTGCTGTTGTGATAGATTATTTTATTTGTATATANAAAATATAAATTATTTTAATATAGAAATATTTGTGTAGCTTGCTTATTAGTTTTGGAATAGCTGTCTGTTAAACAAATTACAAAATCAAATCTAGTCCACAATCATAGAATTGTTTGGGCCAGCACTGTGTAAGATTAACATATTTTGAGTAATCAATAACTTTTATTCAACTGAATATTTGTCAACATGATTTCCTCTTCTTTTCCAGCTGGAGTTCTTCTTAACATTGAGTGCAAAGCCTGGGCCAAGAACATCATTCATGATAGAACTGATCGCATAGGATCTGTGCACTTTGAGCTTATGATAGATTAAATTCATCCAAGAGGAAAGTCAAGAATCATTGCAATTTGGCAGATCTTTGATGTTTTTTTATCATTAATAAGTATTATCAGCCCTTTCAACAAGTTTTGTTAAGTTCGAAATCTTTTGAGCTTCACATTCCTAGTTTATACTTTAGGTAATCGAGAAGGTGAAAATAACCCAATCCAATAAAAGCAGATCCATTATGAGAAGGTAATGGGTTTTACTGTAAGTAAAGTAGAACGCTATCTGTTTCTGTTTTTCAAGAAACTTTGATATTAAAGAGTTTATTTTTCTTGTTTTCCTGCTAAACAGGTCATATCAGTGTTATTCTCCTCAGCAGGTTCAAGGAAAGAGCTTAAGAAAATTTGATGGCAATGAAAATGTCGTTTATTAACTCAGACTGTTGCACTCTTTCATTATATTTTTTCATGAAACTGTTAGCTTATTAGGTTCACTTTGTTTTTAAAAAGAGATGTGCTGAAACCTTGACAAATTCAATTGCAGTACAAGGATTTCATTTGTACAATTTTTATGAATTGGTGATAATCTTGGGAAGGGGGCATAGGTATATTTTATAAATTATTGCCGTTTGAAAGCCCACCTTTTTCTATTCATATCCTGCAAAAAAACAAATAAGGAAAGTTTTGAAAGCACCATCAAGAATTATCTCATGATCTAGCTGCAAAAGATTTTCTATCTTGTATGTTTAGTCATGGCTTTAAGTTTTGTTGTTATTATATTGTGAGTTGTCATTTGAAGCTACTGTAAATAACTACAGAATAGTTTTCTTAAGAGGTTAAATATTTTATTTTTATTAGAAATAGAAGTTTGATTTATATCGCTGTGTAAATTCGTATAAGTGTTGCCTTAGAAAGTTCAGTGGCCAAAATTGGTCATTGCTAATTGTGTTCATTCACGGAAGTTGCAGGAAATTTTTAAATTTTATTTATAATTATCTTATTTCCCTTCAGAAGAACTTTAATGTGTAAATGATGCGATTCAAACCGTACAAAAATATTTTACTATGTGAAGGAAATTTTTGAAAATTTCATAAATTATATTTTGGAATACTTTGTCTATTGCAAATCCATTATATCTGCAACTAAGTGTATTTTTCTCATGTAATGTGAGATTACCATGTAAATTGCCATTAAAAAGCTCTGACATTATCATTAAATTTAAAATTGCTTTTTATTTTATATCAAAACATCATAATCAGGCTTTCTTTTTAATCCACACTTTATACACTGTCAATAGTTGACTCACAAATGCACTTAATTCTGAGTGACTGATTGCTTTTGGACAAAGGTGTTTTTTTTAATGGAGGAAGTTATGATATTGAATACTCTACTTCTAAGGGAAGTCAATACCAGGGACAGATCTAGAATTCCCTAGGGTGGCAGTTCTGGGTAATACCTACCATTAAATAACAACAATGTTAATATATACCTCAGTTCTTTCTAATTGATAATTAACCCAGAAAGATGAAATGGGGGCTCCTTGATCCCATACATTTTATTTTCTCAAAATGCCAAATATCTTCAAATGCCTAAAGTAACCAAAATTGTGATTGTTCTTTCCATTATTTTACATGGTATTACATTTTTTTGTTAAAGCGCTAACCTTTTATTAGTAAACAAATATTTATATTTGAAATCACAGAGGTGTCCCCATACTTGGAATCAGGGTTTGAAGATTCCAAAACAGAATATCTTTATACTGGGAGCACCACTAAACCAGAGATTATGACCTGGATGAGAATCAGAAATAGGGGATAGGAAATAATAAAGATTAAATAAAATGTATGCACGAAGACATTGTAATAACAGAAACATGTCTCATGTCACAAAAATTATCTTTTGTATACTTTCTTTTTCATGCACCTAAGCTGTTCTAAAGTATTAAATTAATACTTTTTTATGTAACAATAAAGCCATACATGTGAACTTGACACTCTCCCTTTTGTCTTAAAAAGGAATAAGAATTAGCTCCACCATTCCTGGGTTATGCTTTATTCTCATATAACATTCAGTTGATGTAAAATTATCATTGACTTTTCTATTAGGTTTTTATTTTGAGCTCCTCATCATTACTAAGCAAAGTACATTTATTCCGAAATCATCTAGGGCCTATTCTCTCATCTGTAACCATCAATGGTCTGAAATTGATTAATGATACATATATCAAAAGACATGAGAGAAATATATGGGATAGACATCTCCTATTATATACAAAGTAAAGCAATGAGCAGAAGTTGTTACTAATTTCAATTACTGGGATGATTAACATAGTTACTGGGAAACTTAGATGCAAACCAAATATCCTTTATTTTTAAGAAAGTATAGATAGAAATACTACCTACTACATAATTTTTACTGCTGAAATAAATACTTAAAGTATTAAATGCAACTAACGAGGAACACAATTCAAGCACACACTTTGACACATTATGTGAATAGATTGTCTTGAGAAATTAATACACAGCAGACAATGGTTTATCTTGCCCATTTCTAGGCTCCGAAATTTTCTGTAAGACTGGCTCTACTAAGAAATCCTTGCATACAACGAATCATACTGCACCTCACTTTTATTACATCAAGGCATATTTAGACCTATCTTATGACAAAAGAGAATAAACAGCTGCCACCCAATCATAAGAAATGTAGAAAAGAATACCCAGTATTCATATAATCTAATAATATGCTGAGTTGAGACATTAGAGGCAAGATTTTCTTTGTTACTCAAATGATCAAATGAAAGAGACCTCATAAATTTTCTAAACAAATGTCAGAGATCAGTATGGCGTACCAAGTGCCACATCCCAGTATCAGTACCACAAATAATATGTTACATGCATGATATGTATTTTACTGAAATCTGCACCTAAGGGTTTAGTTGTGTGTTTGGGGCACCCAAAATATTCTTAAAATATAAAAGGTATGAGTTGTCTAAACCATAAAACATGTGTTCCTCAAGTACCCACGGAGAGAGAGATGAGCAAGGGAAGACTACCACTTCCACTCTTTGAGCACAGCTGCATAGGCTTAGGAAATTGGCTGTAGTTTAGTTAATATTACTCATAAAGACCTGTAATTTTGCTGACTGTATGAGGAAGAATACTTTAGCAGATATTGCTCAAGTAAGTGAAGATAAACGAGGCTGAAAGGATTACAATTTGATGTTTACTAATGAGTAACCTGTCAGAAAAATATGGCTTTCTGTAGGGTGGTGTATGGTGGCATACCCATAACTTGTGGATTCCATGGATTGTAGAATAGAAATGTAGTTCATTTGACTAAATTCAGCGATTCTCTGAATTTAGTTCGATTTATAGAAGAAATAGTAATAAACTGTGGCTTTGGATCCAGGGGTGGCGGTGAAGGGTGGCGAATTCACCTCACCTCCCCCCCCATAATGACTTTTAAGTGCTAGCAATTTGCCAGCTCCCAGATAGCCAAGTGGGTTGCACATTCGCCTGCTGTGAAAGCAGTCCTGGGTTCTTCCTGTTGGGAGCCCATGTGCAAAGTGACATCAGCAGTCAAAACACTTTCTAACAACACTACTACTACCAATTTGCCTAGTATCTTACAAAAACCTTGAATTAAAATGAGGTGATATTTTTCACTGTTACCATGTGTGCCCCTCTTCCACCTAATCTCATATGTCATTTTTATGAGTAGTGTGTTGGGAATATCTAATTAGAGATTTGCTCATAAATTGTGTTGAATTGCTCCTGCCCCCCTCTTGGCATGTTTGCCTCTCACCCATCTGAGAGTTTCTGAATCGAGGCTCCGTGAGGCGGGAGATTTCCATCTTAAAAATTAATAAAAGGAAGTTTTAGCAGTAATAGAAGCCTGTTATGTTACTTGATTCTTGAAATTATCTCAAATTATTCAACAACAAAAATTTGTTTCGGTATTTATAAGAGTGAATCTTAACAATGGTAGTACATTTTGTTTTCAATGTAAATGAATTCTAAGCAATTTACTGGTCTAAACGTGAAATATTTTGTAGTTTTCTGAGAAAGGTAATAAATAGGACAGAGCAAAAAGCAAAATCATTGCCTTCATCCACACGTTATTCCATTTGCACAGTTTTCGTATGTTGATAATAAGTTGCTCTGTACTCGACGTAAAAATGCGTTACGATATACAGTGTAATTTGTGTAAAAAATGTCGTCAAACACATTTCGGTTAATAACAGTGTGCTTAATGAGCTTTACCAATAACTCACAAACACTTTTACTTTGCCAAAGGTGAAAGTCCCGAGAGATCATCACAACGTAGCCAGGTTACTCGACCAGCTGACTTTTAGTTGGGCTATTTCAAGGGTAACCAACGTAACCTTCAAGGCCCTTCCACTTGGGCAATGTTCGGTTCCCATTTGATTTAAAGACACTGCAAGGCCGTGTCCGTTTCCATACTCCCTCGCTCGACTTTCGCGAACTAAAGCACCTTTACGTCATCTTTAAATGTATATTTTTCTTTATTGTTGGACAGGCGTGCGTGCATGCGAAAGTGCAGCTTTTAATTACATTATGTAGCTTCAGTCTTGATCGCATTAGTGAATTGGTGCCAAATTGAACTTAATTTATAGTATATAACTTACCTTGATGTTTTCTTATAATTTTATAACGTAGTTTTCTATATATTTTTAAACGAACTGTTACATTTTTTACTTTTATTTATACATTAACAAATCTACGCATTTCTAATTAAAGAATTTATGTAATCTTAGAAGTGGACTGTGCCCGTAATGAAGCATTATTATTATCTTACCCACGGTAACCCACGCAGTGATCGCAAAAATTATAACCATGCTGTTTTTCTAAAGATGTGCAATCAAGCATGGACTAAAACATTATTGTTGCAATTGTATTAAGTGTTCCATACCCAAATATGAGATTCCATTTCGTGCTGAAAATTAAATATGAATATCTAAGCAGAATAAAATTTATAATAATGAGTTACTTGTAATGCAGTTGGAGTATATGAGGAAACATTCGGTCATAAAACGCTTCCTTTTGAGTCGAGAACAAGTTCTTAAACGGGGCCGTTCTTGCGGAGACCTCATTCCAAAAATGTCATTCGAGCCTCCCATGCTACACAGGGACCTTATTTCGCGCTAAGTTAATGTCATTTCAATGCAAGAATGCATCTTGTCTTCAAATTTCTCGCGAATACGTAGATTCCGCCATGAGACGATTTACACTTACATCCCATGAAGCGCGACTGTCTTCGGATTACGTAAGGTTTTCGCCGGTGGATTGTTCTCAGAAAAATATAGTGTGCTTCGAAGGTTTAAGGGCTCCATCCTCTCCATCCATCTCCATTTAAGGGAATGTAATTCCAGCTTTGCATTCGACAGGCCACTTAGTCACGTGATGGGCCTCAAACCCTCAGTTTCTTTCTGGTAAGGAAGCGTTCGGCGAGGATGCAACACCCTTGGCATAACTTAGTTGATTTTGTACTTGAAAAACCGCAGAATGTAACTGCTTTATTCCAATTTAATAGTTGAACTAACGCATGAAAGTCATTTGCTCTGTGCCAGCTAGTGATTATCTCTCTCTCAGGTACTTACTTCATCAAGAACGTATGGATATAATTGCGACCATCATCTTCAGTCTTGGTGCTGCTCGTAACGTAACCAGAAGAATTACCGCAAGGTGCAAGGTAAGCCATATTGAATTTTATAGTTAAGTGTAAATCGTCTCATGGCGGAATCTACGTATTCGCGAGAAATTTGAAGACAAGATGCATTCTTGCATTGAAATGACATTAACTTAGCGCGAAATAAGGTCCCTGTGTAGCATGGGAGGCTCGAATGACATTTTTGGAATGAGGTCTCCGCAAGAACGGCCCCGTTTAAGAACTTGTTCTCGACTCAAAAGGAAGCGTTTTATGACCGAATGTTTCCTCATATACTCCAACTGCATTACAAGTAACTCATTATTATAAATTTTATTCTGCTTAGATATTCATATTTAATTTTCAGCACGAAATGGAATCTCATATTTGGGTATGGAACACTTAATACAATTGCAACAATAATGTTTTAGTCCATGCTTGATTGCACATCTTTAGAAAAACAGCATGGTTATAATTTTTGCGATCACTGCGTGGGTTACCGTGGGTAAGATAATAATAATGCTTCATTACGGGCACAGTCCACTTCTAAGATTACATAAATTCTTTAATTAGAAATGCGTAGATTTGTTAATGTATAAATAAAAGTAAAAAATGTAACAGTTCGTTTAAAAATATATAGAAAACTACGTTATAAAATTATAAGAAAACATCAAGGTAAGTTATATACTATAAATTAAGTTCAATTTGGCACCAATTCACTAATGCGATCAAGACTGAAGCTACATAATGTAATTAAAAGCTGCACTTTCGCATGCACGCACGCCTGTCCAACAATAAAGAAAAATATACATTTAAAGATGACGTAAAGGTGCTTTAGTTCGCGAAAGTCGAGCGAGGGAGTATGGAAACGGACACGGCCTTGCAGTGTCTTTAAATCAAATGGGAACCGAACATTGCCCAAGTGGAAGGGCCTTGAAGGTTACGTTGGTTACCCTTGAAATAGCCCAACTAAAAGTCAGCTGGTCGAGTAACCTGGCTACGTTGTGATGATCTCTCGGGACTTTCACCTTTGGCAAAGTAAAAGTGTTTGTGAGTTATTGGTAAAGCTCATTAAGCACACTGTTATTAACCGAAATGTGTTTGACGACATTTTTTACACAAATTACACTGTATATCGTAACGCATTTTTACGTCGAGTACAGAGCAACTTATTATCAACATACGAAAACTGTGCAAATGGAATAACGTGTGGATGAAGGCAATGATTTTGCTTTTTGCTCTGTCCTATTTATTACCTTTCTCAGAAAACTACAAAATATTTCACGTTTAGACCAGTAAATTGCTTAGAATTCATTTACATTGAAAACAAAATGTACTACCATTGTTAAGATTCACTCTTATAAATACCGAAACAAATTTTTGTTGTTGAATAATTTGAGATAATTTCAAGAATCAAGTAACATAACAGGCTTCTATTACTGCTAAAACTTCCTTTTATTAATTTTTAAGATGGAAATCTCCCGCCTCACGGAGCCTCGATTCAGAAACTCTCAGATGGGTGAGAGGCAAACATGCCAAGAGGGGGGCAGGAGCAATTCAACACAATTTATGAGCAAATCTCTAATTAGATATTCCCAACACACTACTCATAAAAATGACATATGAGATTAGGTGGAAGAGGGGCACACATGGTAACAGTGAAAAATATCACCTCATTTTAATTCAAGGTTTTTGTAAGATACTAGGCAAATTGGTAGTAGTAGTGTTGTTAGAAAGTGTTTTGACTGCTGATGTCACTTTGCACATGGGCTCCCAACAGGAAGAACCCAGGACTGCTTTCACAGCAGGCGAATGTGCAACCCACTTGGCTATCTGGGAGCTGGCAAATTGCTAGCACTTAAAAGTCATTATGGGGGGGGAGGTGAGGTGAATTCGCCACCCTTCACCGCCACCCCTGGATCCAAAGCCACAGTTTATTACTATTTCTTCTATAAATCGAACTAAATTCAGAGAATCGCTGAATTTAGTCAAATGAACTACATTTCTATTCTACAATCCATGGAATCCACAAGTTATGGGTATGCCACCATACACCACCCTACAGAAAGCCATATTTTTCTGACAGGTTACTCATTAGTAAACATCAAATTGTAATCCTTTCAGCCTCGTTTATCTTCACTTACTTGAGCAATATCTGCTAAAGTATTCTTCCTCATACAGTCAGCAAAATTACAGGTCTTTATGAGTAATATTAACTAAACTACAGCCAATTTCCTAAGCCTATGCAGCTGTGCTCAAAGAGTGGAAGTGGTAGTCTTCCCTTGCTCATCTCTCTCTCCGTGGGTACTTGAGGAACACATGTTTTATGGTTTAGACAACTCATACCTTTTATATTTTAAGAATATTTTGGGTGCCCCAAACACACAACTAAACCCTTAGGTGCAGATTTCAGTAAAATACATATCATGCATGTAACATATTATTTGTGGTACTGATACTGGGATGTGGCACTTGGTACGCCATACTGATCTCTGACATTTGTTTAGAAAATTTATGAGGTCTCTTTCATTTGATCATTTGAGTAACAAAGAAAATCTTGCCTCTAATGTCTCAACTCAGCATATTATTAGATTATATGAATACTGGGTATTCTTTTCTACATTTCTTATGATTGGGTGGCAGCTGTTTATTCTCTTTTGTCATAAGATAGGTCTAAATATGCCTTGATGTAATAAAAGTGAGGTGCAGTATGATTCATTGTATGCAAGGATTTCTTAGTAGAGCCAGTCTTACAGAAAATTTCGGAGCCTAGAAATGGGCAAGATAAACCATTGTCTGCTGTGTATTAATTTCTCAAGACAATCTATTCACATAATGTGTCAAAGTGTGTGCTTGAATTGTGTTCCTCGTTAGTTGCATTTAATACTTTAAGTATTTATTTCAGCAGTAAAAATTATGTAGTAGGTAGTATTTCTATCTATACTTTCTTAAAAATAAAGGATATTTGGTTTGCATCTAAGTTTCCCAGTAACTATGTTAATCATCCCAGTAATTGAAATTAGTAACAACTTCTGCTCATTGCTTTACTTTGTATATAATAGGAGATGTCTATCCCATATATTTCTCTCATGTCTTTTGATATATGTATCATTAATCAATTTCAGACCATTGATGGTTACAGATGAGAGAATAGGCCCTAGATGATTTCGGAATAAATGTACTTTGCTTAGTAATGATGAGGAGCTCAAAATAAAAACCTAATAGAAAAGTCAATGATAATTTTACATCAACTGAATGTTATATGAGAATAAAGCATAACCCAGGAATGGTGGAGCTAATTCTTATTCCTTTTTAAGACAAAAGGGAGAGTGTCAAGTTCACATGTATGGCTTTATTGTTACATAAAAAAGTATTAATTTAATACTTTAGAACAGCTTAGGTGCATGAAAAAGAAAGTATACAAAAGATAATTTTTGTGACATGAGACATGTTTCTGTTATTACAATGTCTTCGTGCATACATTTTATTTAATCTTTATTATTTCCTATCCCCTATTTCTGATTCTCATCCAGGTCATAATCTCTGGTTTAGTGGTGCTCCCAGTATAAAGATATTCTGTTTTGGAATCTTCAAACCCTGATTCCAAGTATGGGGACACCTCTGTGATTTCAAATATAAATATTTGTTTACTAATAAAAGGTTAGCGCTTTAACAAAAAAATGTAATACCATGTAAAATAATGGAAAGAACAATCACAATTTTGGTTACTTTAGGCATTTGAAGATATTTGGCATTTTGAGAAAATAAAATGTATGGGATCAAGGAGCCCCCATTTCATCTTTCTGGGTTAATTATC
>KZ308857.1:498900-520064 GCA_000376725.2 Ladona fulva | reverse complement strand
TTGTTTGTCCTTGGGAAGGGGTTAAGAAAATCTTCAGGTAATTCATTCCTGATTCATTCCAATTTACAGTCCTGTTCACGAAAGAATATTTCCCTAAGTCCTTTTTGGATGGCTCAACATATATCTTGCAGGAATTATCATTTTTACATATGCATGATTGGGTGAAGGGATATATGCACAATTGAGTGAAGAGTGGTGAATTCAATTCATGCACATGCAGCTGGACACAAGCCCTCTATAAGGTTACTTTATGATATTACCATATTACTCTAAGTTTAAAATAGGTTTACAAAACTTTAAGAAGTAAGAATTAAAAGAAGAAGCATTAAGATAATTCTACAACTATTGCCATCAGCTATGTAATACCATTTTCCCAGGAACTGTGCTAAGAGTCCAAAAACATTCATTAATTCTGCAGTAGTTTGGAAGTATATTATCTATGATGTATGTGAAAACAAATGAAAATAAATTACAGTGCTGAAATTTGGAATCTATGAGATACAAACATCTAATTGGGACAATGTAAGGTCAGACTGTGCATTACAATAAGTACATAATAACTGGTCTTCTTCCTTTCAGAAGGATAATAAATATAATCCATATCAGAGTTCTCTTAGTGAAGTGAATTTGGTTCCCCACAGAAAATCATTACAGATGGAAAATGATATAATGCACAAAAATCAACCATAAATGGTTGGACTAAATGTGAACTTACTTGAAAAAGCCAGAATTAGGCTGGATTCAGACCTCAAAATCCAATATGATCAATATGGCTCGACAAGGCCTGGGATCATTTATCAATAGAGTGGGCCAGACTAAGGCAAGATATTTCAGCCCATGCAGTTCTCTATTCTATAGAACAAGAGTAAATGAGGAAGACAAAAATGGATTTTGAAGTGAAAAATATTTGAGTAGAATTTTAGTGCTAATAATATATTTTTTAATGTAATTCATACCAACACAAGGTTACTACTACTACTATACACAAGGGATGTTTAACAGCCATTTAGAAGAAAGCCAGGAAATTGCTTGCATAATTGCTTTAAATTATGTTAATCTACAATTTGAGTGGACATCTTATCTAATAAATAATTGCAGCTTTATAAGGTATAAATAAACCTCCTGTCATGCGCCACTGGCGACTTAAAAATCGAAATCTAACCCTTTGGGTTTCAAGACGACATAATAGTAGAAAATGTCATATACTGTAAATTAGGTAAGGAATTAATATGTACATCCCCAGCCATACGCCAGTAACTGCTTGCGGCGTCTTACGAATTTAAATCCATACCTTCGATTTCAATACAACACCATATTGGAAAATATCGTATAGGGTAGGTTAGTTAACCCTGCCACACGTCGCTGACGGCTTGCGGCGACTAACAAATGTAACTCTATCCGTTGGGTCTCAAGACGACACCATATTGGGAAGTACCATGTAGGGTAGATTAGGTAAAGTTTACACATACAGCCCCTGCCATACGCCACTGTTTTTGCGTTAGATGACCATTCATATTACGATGTAGACTCTATTTGTAGGCCCGCAAAGATGATAAATGATTTTTAAACGATTAGGAATTTATGAATTATGTGAAAGCCCATTATAGTCTCACATCCTTTTCTGAATTCGATCCAAGGTAGAAATAATACTGGTATTCTCAGCTTATGTTGTAGTTCAATTTACAGTTTCATCAAGTTTGATAGGGCCGTTTACCAAACCCGTTTATTGATGCCGAGCTTAGTTTTTTAACCTACAGGAATGCAATTGGAATTGAAAAGTAGAATTAACAGTCAATGATTGCAGTATTTTTTTTACTAATTTTATGTCTAAGGATTGAAAGAAGCAAAAATTTTATTAATGTTGAATTCAAACTTNAGTGTTTGGATAATAGTCTGCAACTTTCCACAACTTCTAAACATAGTTTTGTTTTAACAACGTAGATGCTTACGAATGTTTACTTGAAAGAAGAGAACCAGGCATAAATGTGTCACTTGAAATTGCTTCTGTTATTTTAAGAGATTGTCTATATACTGATTCAAAGAGGACGTTTTTAATAGCAATCTTTAACTATAGTGGTGTATCAGGGTGGTTATTCCGTATTTTGTCGATTCCAAATCGATCGGTTTTACTTCCCACCACATCGATTGGGAAACATTCCGTCTCCGGCAGAGTTTCCGACAGAGACGGTTTCAGCGATTCTGTACGCTAATCGGGCTCGAAACCCATCGGTTTGGTGTCCAACCCATGTGCGGAGAAAATTCCCGAGTATTTCCGAATGTAGGAGGTCACGTGCTATACCTCCACCAACAGAAAGCGAAGAACGCGAAGAAACACTCGAAGATCAAAACACGACGTATTACCTCTGCTACTGCTACACCTGACACTACAATGTGTCTTTATCAAGTATAGAGTAAAAAGGATGAATTAAACATTAAAATATCAAGAACATCATCTGCGATAGGTGTACGCGCACGCAGTGTTTATTATCACCATCTCTAAATAATTTAGTGCTACTGTCACCAAATCAATGAAGTGTAGGTCAGCTAGTAAGGGCATCATTTGTACCTAATATTGGCAAATTTATTTGTGCACATTTGCATCAGGTGTGGAAACAAAATCCCCTTATATCTGTATTTGAAACGGAGTAAATTAACTGTCATTAGCAGCACAGAATCATTCCTAATTAATTCATGCACGAAGTTTCGTCTGGATAAATGGCACTCTTCAAATATTATTCTTGGCTGTAGTAGCGTGTGTCTTTTTTCGATTACATAAGGAGTTGTCGACTTGAATATCTTCACAGTCTGACGATAATAAAACCACATTACAAGTGACAGTTCTTTATATTGCCGAGGGTATTCATAATTTGTTGTTCAACTCATGCATAGCGACACATTTAAATAGAAAAATTGAAACACTGTCTAACATTCCCAACAGTGTATCATATCTACTATTGATAGTAATTTAAATTTATTCATAAAATTTATGTGTATCATAATCTTCGTTTTCTAAAAGATGCGCGTCCTTATGTTGCTTAAGCGCGAGGGTTCCTTTATGTTATGTGCCTACATCTAATCACCAACAGTCATATAAATTTTAAATCATTATACCTTTACGCAGGTGAAAATACGATCACATGTATCATTGTGGCTTTATTTTAAATTCATCAAACGTAATTATTACTTCTTTAAAGACTTCTGCTGTACTCATCTACTTGTAATTACTTGGTATTATTTATTAATGAAGGCTATTTCCCTAAACTGGCAATAGTATTAGACTTCTAATGTTAATGGTGATGAATCGCCTAAAGTACTTGAAATTACGCGTAAAAGTGTAATTACCAAGAAACTCGAATGAATTGCAGAACAAAATAGAATGTTATGGCTTCATAGTTTCTCATTTTCGCAATCAAGTTAGTAATCTTCGTAACGCTTCTTATTGTTACTTTTACTGCATTCCCTTAATTACGGATAGGCTATTTTGTAATGAAAAGCATTATATTGGAACATATCCAACAATAATTCGAAGTAAGCATACAATTGCCACAGTTTCTCGAGCGCTAGCAGACTAAGGCGCTTGGTCCCCGACAGCTTCTACCTGTCGATGGAATTAGCTGGAATTAGTCGATTGGAAACGGCCACGGCCCCGATCGGAAACATACAGAATCACACGGTGACTCTCGGCGAGTCGGAGTGACGTCACACAGGCTGGAAAGCATCCCGTGTCGATCGGTTTGCAGTTACAGAATAACCCCCCTGATCTGTTTGTTTCTTTGTAAAGTTTGTAATCGACGAAAGTTAATGTCTGAATAAGAACATAAACATATTCTAAGTTTCGGTATTTTCTTCATTTGAGGTGTTGCCAAGGCGACTCATGAATTCGAGCTCATCACCATCTTGATCATCAAAATTGATCCCACATAAATTCACGGGAGTAATATTTCCATATAGAATCATTAGTGGGAACTAACGACAGATTTGAGGCGGCAATTTTCTGAGATTCCAGCATATGCATAATACAAGTCGCAGTACTACTGCCATGTAGTAGTGTTTCATAATCCACCGGATTTTTCAAAGGATAATTTCTACATCGAATTGTTACGATCAAGATGATGAAGAAATATTATGGCCAAAAAAGGGAAGATTTTTGTAAGACGATCTAAATTACAACGCAAACGAAGTTTTAAAGCTGTTGGTTTAGGTGATTCTCACAAACAGAATAATGTTCAAGGAAATCGAGTATTTAATTTTTCGGAAATATACTGAGATTCTTAGCTGAAAATTTTATCCAGATTAGTATTTATAAAATATTAAGGTTATGAATAGGTTGCGTATTCAATCTTACAATTCTTAAGTTATAATCTTACGACCTCATAATAGACTTACAATTCAACTTACATTCTGTTTCATGACGCTTGCCGGAGCCGTTTACCAAAACCCAACATTTGATGCCGATTTCAATTTGTTATCTTAAAGGAATACACTTGGAATTTAAAAAGAGAATTAACGCTTAGAAGATCGTAATCTTTATTCTTACATATTTCATGGCTTAAAGTTGAAAAATACAAAATTTTTATTAATGTGGATTTCATAGTTATAATAAAAATATGTTCCTTCCTCAGTAGAAGGAATATTTTAAAGTTAAATTTAGTTCCGTCAATCTTGACGGGGGTGTTTACTAGTTATTTAATAAAATTTTGATAATTATCAAAACTTAAGGGCATGAAAACATGTGATCTGAAAGCATCTGCTTGTGAAAGCTGCTACCTATCTAAAAAGATTTTCACAAATTTTGCCTCAAGACTAGTTGATGGGATTGACAATGTTATTCCTGATTTTCTGATTCTTCTAATATTTTACATAAGGTATTTTCATAACCTACTGCAAAGTAGACGAATTAAAAATCTATTGAGAATACTTTCACAATCATCGCTTCGCGTAATAAGTGTTTGGATAATAGTCTGCAACTTTCCACAACTTCTAACGCAAGCTATAGAATAAAATTAATACCTAAGAAGTTGGTATTCTTGAAACTTCCTCAGAGTTATATCAATAAATTTTTAATTTAATTGTGCATATGTAGTAATATCATGTCTTTCTAATAAGAGAGCCTTATTACGGTGATGTCATTCTCTAATGTTATTTTTATTTGCAGAGATATAAAATGCTAACCTTTAAAATTTTTTTCGCGCCACACTTTTCGGGCGGAAGTAACTTCATGTTCATCCCGATTTCTCGGGCCTTATACGCCCGCGATGAAAAACCAGAATTAGGTTTTTAGAGAGATAAAAGCATGCTCTTTCTTTTAAAAATAATTTGGAAAAGTTTCGAGAGGGTCTTTTTTTGTAAATGTGAGCTGAATATACCCAATTTTCGGCGTCGTAACGAAAATCACAATATTTGCACTCAATTTTTAAACTAACGGGCGACATTAAGAAAATGAAACTTTTTATTCCAACACTTTGTATACAGTAGTTATAAGGCACAAAGTTTCGTGTTTATTGTATGTTTATTTCAAAAGATATAAAATGCCAAACTAAATTTTTTTGGAGCCATAATTTTTGGGCCGATTTTGCTTCAACTTTTCTTCGCAGATTTCGCTTATAAAAGATTTGTTATTATTTTGTGTAATAGAGCAACATAGGTTGTATAGGAATACCAAGTTTTGTTTTGCTCAACGGAATACTGCGTGAGATAACGTGTCTCAAACGTGCTAAAAATCGATGTCTAACTGTAGAAGGCTGCGGTAGGGGGTCAAACAAATGACTATAACTCAGCAAAAATTAATCGATGGATGTAAAACTTGGGAAATTTTCATAGAAAATATGAAGTTATGTTCACACAAAATTTCATTGAAATCGGTGATGGTCGAGCGGGGACCGTTGGTCCACTTGACATGGAATGGCCCAAAAACGTAATATGATGCTCAGAAACGAAATTTTGAAGCAGGGAATGTTTACCAACTAATAAAGAATAGAAAGTTAATAGATAACGTACGTTAACTTACGTAGCGAAGCAAGCTGTGATCGGTACGCCCTTACTCGGTGTTGGCTTTGCATGAGTTTGGCAGAAGTTTCTATGATTTCACATAGTAAAGAATAAATCAACAAATCAATTTCACCAATAATAATACATCACGCAAAACTGTGATTTTCTCATCTAATCCTATAATGCTACAATTTATCTTTGGTTAATCACGAAAATAGGGAACCTTATTCTAATGTTATAACTAATTGTACGCGTTTTTAAAAGTAAATGTCAAAGATAAATAAACTAAGTAATTCATCAGATCTGAGATACATAGGCAGACATTTCATTAACTCACATGGTCCACTTTTAGATTGGCATCAAACTTAACTTTTTATTTGAGATGCGTGTGCGCAGATTAATAAAATAGAGCTTCTCCATGTTTTCATCCAGCTATGTTTTTAACTTTGCACGAAAATTCCAATGATAGAAGTGAAAGAAACACTTACTGGAAAGTATTTAACTGGCTAAATACTTCAACTGGAATACTATTATTGATAAAGAACTAGGAGTTGAACATAAAAAGCTACATACAACCTATAGATGATTCCACATTTAGTTGACAGTATGCGATCTTATGGAGCTTCATTTCCCGTGTATTTCCCCATAAGGAGCAAGGCTCGATGTTGCCAAATGTAGCAAAAATTTAAATTTTTGATTAAATAAATCATTTACAATGCATAAATAGACGATGCATGTAATAGTGAACTTTATTTATCCATATCTTTTAAAGTAAAATTTATAAAAATTATTTTCTTGTATTTCCCCGAGGAAAGACTATTTTCCGAGTTTATCTTTATCACGCTCTTGTGAGCAAGGCTTTCTTTCATTCGTCACAAAATTTACATGGAACAATGTTCATGCATTACTTTCTGCGACAGTAAACTTAAATTTGTATATTATTTCGCTGTTACGCTTTTATAGCATGTATACCATCCTTTGATCCAAAATTTTCGAATTTTGCACTCCAAAAAGCAGTCGCTAGCTAAATCTCGTACCGTAAGAGATACCTCTACATATGATTCGTATGATATTTGAAGAAAAGTATGAAAATATTTTTAGTGGAGGAATTAGGACAATATCTTGATAACAAAGGCATTTGTGAAACTTTCAATTTACGCGATTGTTCCGCGCGGCAAAATTCCGCAGCCTCGCCCGTGACTGCCCGCTTTGCTGAGGTAAGTGTGGAGAAGGAATGAGCTCTTCCATGGAAAATCGTAAAAAATGACCTCGTACTTTATTTTAAGTTTGAAAATTTTTATGCTTACATTGAAGAAACCCTTACTGGCTATTTGCAGCCCAGAAACAATTTTTCTTTGTGAGTTATTTATTTTCCAACTTACAGGAACCTTTGCGAAACTCGGCGAACATGGATGCTTTTAAAGTGTTATAACTTTTGAACAGAAAAGGATGAAGATCTGATTCTTTCAATTATTATTAGTAGTAGTAGTAGTATTAAAAGTGCTACGACAACTAAGGTCATTTCGCACGTAGGGAATTCCCACCGGGAATCGAACCCGGGAACGCTTTCACCGAAGTCGAACGCGTTGCCCACTTGGCTATCCGGGAGCCAACTTTCAATTATTAATATAGATTGAATGTGTCATAAAAATGTATACATCAAGTCGTAAATATTCTTTAAAAATTTGTGTAAGTTTTCAATTGATTGCTCAATACAACATTTGACAACTTTACTTCTAGCTTACCGGAATTTAAATACACCGTAAGATTTCGATGTCTTTCCTGTGAAAAGCAAATATGTGATATGGCAGTGGGAATATAATGAAATACTGAATAGTACTGAGCTGTACACGTTGAGCGCATGCATCAATCCCATGGTATCTGCTACACAAACGCTTGCAAATGCTTTAAGGATTTTGCAATATCTTTGTTACTCAACCTAAACCAGAGTTAAATCCTCAGCCAAAAGAAACATCTTTTTACGTCCCGATAATTTCAGCAAAATTAGAGTGGGGCTTCTGAGATTGAAAGTTTTCTTAAAATAAAGCACACCGAAAACTGAAAACCTAAAACTTTCCATTTACGACTGAGAAAAAAATCACTGCAACAGAAGGAATGGCACGTGCCTCCCTAATTACGGCTAACAAACCAGCTCAGCTCAGGGTACAACTGCTATGGTAGGTTAAGTCATAAAACATCTGGGCAAACGACGCAAACTTGATGCTCGAGAAGTGGTGACCGTAAGTATTAGCGTATTTAGTTTGTCTCTGGATTTCACTGAGTATAGAAGTTGTGTGCCGTTGTATTGAGTCGAACAGTGCTGTGGAGTTTATTCCCGAGTGATTTGCTTTTAACTTTGTTCGATCACCATGTCTGAAGAGAAGAGAAGGCGAAAAGGGGAAAAATTGAGAAGCCGTGAATGGCAAATAGTATTTAACGTTCTTACCTATTTCCAAAAGTCTCTCGGTATTTCCAAAGCATGTAAAGAGGCCGCGAAAGCCACTGGATGCTCTCAGTCGACAGTTTAAAGGGTAAAGAAAGAAGCATCTCGAGGCGCGTTAGTGACACCATCGAAAACTAAGAAAGTTACTCAGCCGTATAAAAATGCGAGATGTGTGATTTACGATGATATCGTAAGATCGGGAGTGAGAAGGAAAGTGCATCAAATGTTTCTTCAAAATATTCCTCCAACTCTGAAAACCATATTAAGCTCCGTGAATATGGACAAAGATTTACCGGATTTTAAAAGAACTACCTTGTACCGTCTTCTGACTGACATCGGTTTCATTTACGAACGAAGGGGCCGACACAGTTTATTGATCGAGAGAGACGACATAATCCGTTGGCGTCACAATTACTTGAGACAACTGAAAAAATACCGAAGGGAATGGAGAAAAATTGTATATACCGACGAGACATGGATAAATATTGGTCAAACAGTGAACAAAGCTTGGCGTGATCAAGTAATTAAAACACCTCGTGACGCTTTTCTTTCTGGTTTGAGCACGGGACTGAAGGCTCCCACCTGCCGAGGAGGTCGTTTCGCCATAATTCACGCCGGAACGGAAAATGGATTTATTGAAGGGGCATTACAGTTCTTTTTTTGCAAGAAGAATACAACGGACGAGCATGAAGAGGTTGACGGAGACTCCTACGAGAGCTGGTTTGAAAACTGCCTCCTCTCTAACGTACCCAGAGGCTCAGTAATAGTTTTGGACAATGCCTCATATCATTCCAGAAAATTGGAATATTTACCTTTAACAAGTTGGAAGAAAGAACGCATCAAGGGGTGGTTGACCAGCAAAAATATAAACTTCGATAATGACTGTTTGAAAAGAGATTTACTTTTTTTAGTCGATCAAGTTCGGAAAGATTTCGAGAAGTTTAGGGTTGACGAACTTGCAAAATCAAAGGGATGCAGTGTTCTTTGACTACCGCCTTACCACTGCGAGCTAAACCCTATTGAAATGGTTTGGGCTCAGATTAAACATTATGTTAGTATGAATAATACAACATTTAAGAAGAAAAACGTGGAGAGACTTTCGGCGTAGTCTCTCCAGAAAATTGGCGAAACTATGTGAAGCATGTGATGAAAGTGGAAGAAGAAATGTGGCAGGCTGATAATTTGCAAGATGACTTAGATGAATTAATTATTCGACTTCGTCATCATCGTCTCAGTCGACAACTGCAACAGACGATTGGCATAAAATCTTTATTGCAATCGTTGTAAAGGATACCGTTCAAGATTTTCTTTATTTTCTGTAAAACAGTTTACTATTCACTAACTTTCCGATTTGTCGAGCTTTAAATGGTAAACTTTGTGTAATTATCTTTTCATATTTCTTTTTGAAAGTGGGTTTTAGATAGATTAAATCCCAGCTCGCAAGCTAATAATGCATTACTATTCTTTAAAATGCTTACTTTTAAGTAATTCACATTGTATTAAGAACTTTGATCCCAGCCGAACTTAAAACCTTGAGTATAAAACCTTCATTTACCAAAAAAATAATTCTAGATTCCCGATATGCTCATTCTAAACACTTACGGACGCGAATTCAAATTTCGCACGGTGCGGTAGGGCAGCGAATTCAAATTTGGCGCGGTACTCAGGCGGTGAGTAAGTTTGGCAACAGAGTTCGCCATAAGCGCAATACTGTCAACTAAATGTGGAATGCACTATAGTTACTGTCGACAATATCACACTTGCTAAGCCTCCACTGATCGTCACTGCACTTGACTACTTTCCTGAAACCTTTTCCCATTCCCGACCAATGGCGCAATCTCTACCCCGTCATCATCTGCCAATCGAAACACACCTCTATCTTCTGTGGGTGGGGAAGTCGGTATTCTACGGGAGAACTACCGTTAAAGGACGCCATCGTCTTCGTATGGACGTCAGATTAAACATCAGGAAAGTTTTGAGATATTTTGATGGTTGTAGTTGCATCTAAAAACAGTATTATTATTTTCCTCGAAGTTTTAGCAAAATCAATGCTTAAACACGTCAAACTTGATATTGATAAAAGGTAAAGTGATAGCTGAATACTCTATGGTTCAGGATATCCAAAATATGAGTCCTAAGCCAAATGAGAAAATGTGGCTGAGGCGGTCTCTCGGAAGACTAGGATTCCCTCGATTCACTATGTACTCGAAAAAGCTGTGCTTTCACTGATACCTCGACAAAAACCAGTCAAAGGATTGCATTCGTGATTTTAGCGTTTCACTAAAATGCAAATAATGAGAAATTAAAATGTCCTATGTCTATGTTATAATCATTATTAAACAAGTTCTTCCCCAGATATCGTTGAATTTCTGATCGAAATATAAATTGGATATCTGTTGGGATGAATTATTAGAACGTTAATTGGAAGACCTACAATCGGTTTCTGTAATTCATTCCGAGTAAGAAATTCATCAATAAAAAATCTTTTACAATAGGATCTTCAGCAGATACCTATTGTAAGATTGTAAAGTAAATAACTCCTTTCTGATCGAAACATCGAGAAACCTCGCAACATAGATTTCCCTAAAAATTAGGGAAAGAAAGAATTGAAAATAATACTTCTGTGACGAGTGATTAATATTAAACGTGAAGTGGATTCGAACCTAGGAACCTAGCCAGCAATATCTGAGGCCAATTGATAACTCCAAATAGCTATGGGAAATCGGGAAGGGTTGGATCTAAGAATTTTCCTGGAAGAGACGGCGATATATGCTATCGGGTAGATTTTTAAGACAATTTTCTTATGAGCTCGTCTTTATTTAACTTTTAAATGAAAATGCGAATGGAAAACGGCCGCAGATATCGTTTGTTTTAAGAAAGCGCGGAGGTCGTAACTGGTATTCGGTTGATGAAACTCCGCGTAAAAAAGGATTCCTTTGCGGCATGAGTAACACCGATGCGATGCTGAGATCCGTAGCCTTGCTGAATGGTCTCGTCTCAAGAAAAATAAACATTCGTACGCAGCGATTGGGGGCCAGCAATTAGGATGCATTTAACGGAGCGCTGCTCTTTCTCTTCAGCTATTCCTTGTCAGCGATTACGTCGATGCTGAGTAACGCCCTATGGCACCTATCAGAATGAGATTGCGTTCATTATTGCGTTCATATTCGAAAGATTCGTTAAACTTCGTCTTTTCAGCATGCTGTTTCAATTACACATGAAAACTCTTTGGCCCATCGGTACATTATTATAGTAAAGACTTCGTATCTAAGGGTGGATGAATTAATGAAAAAATACCTTGGAGTAACTCTAAAGAATAACATAATATGAGGTACTCACTTGCGTAATAAAAATGGACGAGCACTAAAGAAATCCGGGTCCGTCAAGAGAGTAGTCGGTAGGACCGAAGAAAACGTCCGTGAGCGAGGTTACTTTGCGTTAGATAGGCCTCACCTTGAATATGCGTGTAGTGAATGGGATCCAGCAGATAAGTCTTTTATTCGAGAATTAGAAAAGGTACAGCGAAAGGCGATACGGAATTATAATACGGATAATGGAATTTCAGGATTTAACACTACTTTACTATAAGCATATTTGTAATATTCATTTCGATGCTGGGATGAAAAGAATTTTGTCTGGTTCAAAAGCATAATAAATTTTAGTTGACAGTATGTGTGACATAAAGCATTGTAGTAATCATAAAAAGCTATCTTGTTTATAAGGATTATTTACTGGAACTATTTGAGAGCATTCCCAAATGATGAATGAATTCCCTTTTAAAACTCTGTAAATACCTGTATTTTTAGGTTTATATGCTAGCAAATAATAGAAGCTCAGGTGGAACTATTGGTTATGATGTTCAACTATTTGCAAATAATTGAGTGATGCTTCTCTTCCAAATTCACATTGTATCCAGTTTTCCTAATATTGGCTGTGAATGTTGACCAGGGAATACCTAATCCTTAACGTAGCATTATGGGTTAATTCTTACCAATTGTATCCATTAAAAATGTATAGTTTGCAACAGTTGTAAATCATCATTATTTAAATTTTTCTCTGATTCCTGATAAAGATTGTGAATTATTGTTTCCTTCAAATAATATTTACTGCCAATGAAATTTGTAATCTCTGAAATGCATTCCAATTTCCTGATATCAGCAATGCTTTCGAAAACCTGCCAAATCTTTATTTCAGATGAAAAGGATGAAAGAAATGTCCATAATTTTAGCATACATTTTTGAAACTACCATTTTATATTCTGGGAAAGGCACAAGGTATCTAACCATGGGAGCAGAAAAGCTTGAATTGAAAGCAAGTGGTTAAAAAAAATTCATGAGAGCCATTCTAAAAATTGTTATCATTGAAAGGTTTATCATGGCACTGTTGTGATAATTTGTGTACAATTTCAAATGTACAATTATTTTCCTAGATGAGTAGGGTAACTCTAAATCCTGCACAACATAAATCCTAAATCATATAAATGTGTCCTTTGTATAATTTTTTGATGATTAGAGTAAATCTAAATTCTAAATCACTTACAATAACCCCATTCCTTAGCAGCTCTTTGCCAATAAGATTCAAAATTACCACAAGGAAGTAGTCGGATATAACTGCTTCATACAATTTCAATCCTAAAATCTCTCTCAGGTTTGTCATATTGTTTCCTAAAAATGTCAAGCATATTGAAACAATACTTATAGCAGTATTGCAATTCACTTCTTATGATGAGTGTATCAACCCTAAGTTTATGCAACATAGATTTCATAACATAAAAATTAGGGAAAGAAAAAATTGAAAATAATACTTCTGTGACGAGTGATTAATATTAAACGTGAAGTGGATTTGAACCTAGGAATCTAGCCAGCAATATCTGAGGCCAATTGATAACTCCAAATAGCTATGGGAAATCGGGAAGGGTTGGATCTAAGAATTTTCCTGGAAGAGACGGCGATATATGCTATCGGGTAGATTTTTAAGACAATTTTCTTATGAGCTCGTCTTTATTTAACTTTTAAATGAAAATGCGAATGGAAAACGGCCGCAGATATCGTTTGTTTTAAGAAAGCGCGGAGGTCGTAACTGGTATTCGGTTGATGAAACTCCGCGTAAAAAAGGATTCCTTTGCGGCATGAGTAACACCGATGCGATGCTGAGATCCGTAGCCTTGCTGAATGGTCTCGTCTCAAGAAAAATAAACATTCGTACGCAGCGATTGGGGGCCAGCAATTAGGATGCATTTAACGGAGCGCTGCTCTTTCTCTTCAGCTATTCCTTGTCAGCGATTACGTCGATGCTGAGTAACGCCCTATGGCACCTATCAGAATGAGATTGCGTTCATTATTGCGTTCATATTCGAAAGATTCGTTAAACTTCGTCTTATCAGCATGCTGTTTCAATTACGCATGAAAACTCTTTGGCCCATCGGTACATTATTATAGTAAAGACTTCGTATCTAAGGGTGGATGAATTAATGAAAAAATACCTTGGAGTAACTCTAAAGAATAACATAATATGAGGTACTCACTTGCGTAATAAAAATGGACGAGCACTAAAGAAATCCGGGTCCGTCAAGAGAGTAGTCGGTAGGACCGAAGAAAACGTCCGTGAGCGAGGTTACTTTGCGTTAGATAGGCCTCACCTTGAATATGCGTGTAGTGAATGGGATCCAGCAGATAAGTCTTTTATTCGAGAATTAGAAAAGGTACAGCGAAAGGCGATACGGAATTATAATACGGATAATGGAATTTCAGGATTTAACACTACTTTACTATAAGCATATTTGTAATATTCATTTCGATGCTGGGATGAAAAGAATTTTGTCTGGTTCAAAAGCATAATAAATTTTAGTTGACAGTATGTGTGACATAAAGCATTGTAGTAATCATAAAAAGCTATCTTGTTTATAAGGATTATTTACTGGAACTATTTGAGAGCATTCCCAAACGATGAATGAATTCCCTTTTAAAACTCTGTAAATACCTGTATTTTTAGATTTATATGCTAGCAAATAATAGAAGCTCAGGTGGAACTATTGGTTATGATGTTCAACTATTTGCAAATAATTGAGTGATGCTTCTCTTCCAAATTCACATTGTATCCAGTTTTCCTAATATTGGCTGTGAATGTTGACCAGGGAATACCTAATCCTTAACGTAGCATTATGGGTTAATTCTTACCAATTGTATCCATTAAAAATGTATAGTTTGCAACAGTTGTAAATCATCATTATTTAAATTTTTCTCTGATTCCTGATAAAGATTGTGAATTATTGTTTCCTTCAAATAATATTTACTGCCAATGAAATTTGTAATCTCAGAAATGCATTCCAATTTCCTGATATCAGCAATGCTTTCGAAAACCTGCCAAATCTTTATTTCAGATGAAAAGGATGAAAGAAATGTCCATAATTTTAGCATACATTTTTGAAACTACCATTTTATATTCTGGGAAAGGCACAAGGTATCTAATCATGGGAGCAGAAAAGCTTGAATTGAAAGCAAGTGGTTAAAAAAAATTCATGAGAGCCATTCTAAAAATTGTTATCATTGAAAGGTTTATCATGGCACTGTTGTGATAATTTGTGTACAATTTCAAATGTACAATTATTTTCCTAGATGAGTAGGGTAACTCTAAATCCTGCACAACATAAATCCTAAATCATATAAATGTGTCCTTTGTATAATTTTTTGATGATTAGAGTAAATCTAAATTCTAAATCACTTACAATAACCCCATTCCTTAGCAGCTCTTTGCCAATAAGATTCAAAATTACCACAAGGAAGTAGTCGGATATAACTGCTTCATACAATTTCAATCCTAAAATCTCTCTCAGGTTTGTCATATTGTTTCCTAAAAATGTCAAGCATATTGAAACAATACTTATAGCAGTATTGCAATTCACTTCTTATGATGAGTGTATCAACCCTAAGTTTATGCAACATAGATTTCATAACATAAAAATTAGGGAAAGAAAGAATTGAAAATAATACTTCTGTGACGAGTGATTAATATTAAACGTGAAGTGGATTCGAACCTAGGAACCTAGCCAGCAATATCTGAGGCCAATTGATAACTCCAAATAGCTATGGGAAATCGGGAAGGGTTGGATCTAAGAATTTTCCTGGAAGAGACGGCGATATATGCTATCGGGTAGATTTTTAAGACAATTTTCTTATGAGCTCGTCTTTATTTAACTTAGAAAATGCCATATTGTCGTGATAGATACGGTAGACGATGGGGATCGTGGGAAAAATTCACAATCCGAGTTTAATGCGTTCTCCTCGCCAGATTCTAGACAAAATTCTCGTACTACATAGTCACTAATTGGGAAGAGGATGATTTCCACATTCTCTGAATCCGCTAATGATACGCGTTTATATTTAGGTTCCTTTTCCTCTATCTCATAATTACTCAATAATTACAGTTTCTTGCGCTTTAACACCGCGAATGGAAAACGGCCGCAGACATCGTTTGTTTTAAGAAAGCGCGGAGGTCGTAACTGGTATTCGATTGATGAAACTCCGCGTAAATAAGCATTCCTTTGCGGCATGAGTAACACCGATGCGATGCTGAGATCCGTAGCTTTGCTGAATGGTCTCGTCTCAAGAAAAATAAACATTCGTACGCAGCGATTAGGGGCCAGCAATTAGGATGCATTTAACGGAGCGCTGCTCTTTCTCTTCAGCTATTCCCTGCGGATGACCTCTAAAGAAGTCATGTTGCACGCTAGCTGGTGGCGGATGACTTCTTAAGAAGTCATAAATCTTAGTACGTTTCTCGCAGCTGCAGGGAAGAGCCGACGTGGTGAAATCTCCTTCTTTTAGTGCCTCGTAGTTATATTGTGTCTCTTCTTTGGTGAGGAAGCATCCGTTTTCGATTTCAGCGTTTCTTTTTTTTCGTCTTTATTTGAAAGTTTTGGTAAGTAATATTTTTCAGTGTATAGATCATAGCATATTTATAGTGTATTTGATAATTCCTTTTAAATTCATCCTTACCTTCATAGATATCTTACCTATTTGTAATTTATTTAATTTTTCATTNGTGAAAACATACAATAATTGGAACAACAATTAAAGCAATACTTATTCTATACATAACATTCAATGGCAATGCTGAAAATGTGCTTTGTGCTCTTGTTATTACAAAGATAGAAAGAACATGTGAACAGCAGGGTTGTTTTCATTATTTAGACACATAAAAGATTCAGAGAAGATGGAAAAGAATTAATTACAGTGAAACCTAGCAACAGATGAAAATAGAGAATAAAATGCGGAGATTTCAATTGTATGATAAAAAAATTACCTGACTCAACATGCAGAAGCAAACAAGATCAATTAACAATAGGGAGAATAGTGCAGATTACTGTGACATGGCACTCTTAACTCAGGTATGATACCTTTCTTCTAGAGAGAGAATATTGTCACCAACTGACTGAAACTAATGAATTATTGAGGAAATAGGGTTAGTAGAAAGACCATCTTACCATCTTTAAAAATGGCATTTTGGTAAATAACGTAGTCTCCTTGATAAAAATTTGATAAGAAACCCACTTAATCAACTTATGTTTAGGTAAAGGAATAACTTAATGATATATCCACTGGAGTAAGAAAAGAGTAAATTTTTAGATTTACAATGAAAGGAACAAGTAAATGAGTAAAGAAATATGAGGAAGGAAGAAATTAATACAATAGGTATTTAAATGGTAGTCAATCAACCAAAAGAAAATGTATGCATAAAATATAAAATCAAAGGGCAAAAGAGGTATTGTTAACAGTGCAGATTGATAATTCTAATGTGGGTCATTAGGAATAAACTGGAAGCAGTTGGGCAATACAATACCTACATGGGTGGTATAGACCTCTGCGACCAGTTATTGTCTTATTATCCTTGTGAACGTAAGAGAATGAAGTGGTACAAGAAACTTGCTATACATACATTTCAGTTAATGCTAATAAATAGCTTCATACTGTATAATGGGTGGGCCATTCCATGTCAAGAGGACCAATTTTAGAGAAGTGCCCCGCTTGACCATCACAGATTTCAATGAAATTTTGTATGAACATAAACTCATATTCTTCATAAACATTTGCCAAGTTTTACATCCATCGGTGAAATACTTGCTGAGATATAGTCATTTGTTTGACCACAGCCTTCTACAGTATGACATCGATTGTTATCAACTTTGAGACATGTTATCTCCGGCAGTATTCCGTTGAGGAAAACAAAACTTGTTATTCTTACACAAGCTTTGTTGCTCTATTACACAAAATAATGAGAAAACTTTTATGAGCGAATTCTGACAGGAAAATTTGAAGCAAAATCGGCCCAAAAATTATGGCTCCAAAAACTTAAAGTTTGGCATTTTGTATCTTTTGAAATAAACAGGATAAATACAAAACTTTGTGCCTTATAACTACTCTATGTAAAGCGTTTCGATGAAAAGTTTCATTTTCCTAAATCTGTCCGTTAGTTTACTCTTCTAAGGATTACTTGAGCTTAAAGTGCACATCTGTGTTTACAGATGACTTTGGACACACGAGAGAAAAATAAGAAATGCGGAAAAAGATTTTCCAGAGCGAGGGATAAATCTTTATTCGGCAGCTAAGTTTATTGTAAACCAGTTCATTTATATCAGACTGCGGCGGCTAAAGACTTAACGTGTGTAATTCATTTGTTGTGTGCTAAATCTTATATTTCTTGTGTGATATAATCTGTATGTCCTTTAGAAGTGTTGTGCATCAACGACGGCGGCTAAATATTTTCTAAGTAATTTAGTGATTTCGCACTTTAGCATGTTTTGGATGAGGGATTCTGACAAAGTGATCTGTTGCACTCATTTTTACGGTCATAATTTCAGAATTTCTATAACTTCTCTTTTCAGATTTTGCATTTATACATTATGATATTGTGATTTTACTTTCGTAAAATGGATGTCAATAAGAAAAACGAAGAAATAGAGAATGCATGTGAGTTTGTAATAGAGCATTGTGATTTCTATTCATATAGAATATGAGTTTATGTTCACACAAAATTTCATTGAAATCGGTGATGGTCGAGCGGGGCACTTCTCTAAAATTGTTCCACTTGACATGGAATGCCCCGGGTATAATACAAAAAAAAATAGTTTGTAAGAATTTAGATTAGAATTAATCTGCTCTTTGTTACTTGATAGCCTAATGTCTATTCAAAGTAGTCCTAAGGAACAAAATAAAAGATAAACTGTAAATTATTGTATTAGTCCTAAGCTTAGTTTTAGTCATGTTCCAGATTTTCTTAGCCAATTAATAAGTAATAACCGTAAGCAGAAAAGGTCGTGTTTGTTATTCCAAAGGTGTAAGGTGACCACCTACTGCTCTGATTGTCCCGATGAACCCGTACTTTGTTTGAGACCCTGTTTCATTGACTACCCCAAGAATTTGTAGTGTTAAGTTTAATATAGTATTTAATTAAGTTAAATATGTATCTTTAGTTTAACTTCATAATATTTAGAATTGATAAGTAACATTTAATAAACATATAAATAGCTCGTAATTTTACTGTTAACAATAATATTAGATAAACCTATGTCTTTCATGTTCATGCTACGTTTTACTTTAATATATTGTAACAAAATATTTTTTTAATTTTAATTTAGATATAATTAGTACCTTTGAATTTGTAAATAGTTATTTTCATTAGCAGGGTTTTAAAAAATGATTTTTGTAAATAACATTAAATTATTGTGTTGAGTATTATTGTATTTTAAATTACTGTACAATAAATTATTAGCTCTTGTTTAGCATTTTTCCTTCGAAAAGAATTGGTAATAAAAATATTTACGTATGTCTGTGTGTCATTGAAAAAACACGAATTAATTACTGTATCTATTTTAAATGTGTCAAATATAAATATATTTACAAATTATTGTTTATTATGAATAAATCTCTTTCAATGACTGCTAAGATATCGTCGGAAAAAAAAGGAGGGGGGGCGTTGTGCGGGTTGCATACATCATAGTATATTACCGATGTCGGATGACTTCTTAGGAAGTCAAGAAAAAATTTTTTCCTGATTAAAAAGAAAATTATACATCAGAGTTAGGGTTATTAAATATGATAAGTCGAATAGTTTTTAAAGCAAATTTTAAGAAAAAAATACGGCCGCCAGGAGATACAGCATTAAAAATTGTTGACGCGCGGAATGGGTTAAGCTGTTCCTTGTCAGCGATTACGTCGATGCTGGAAAACGCACCAAATGAGTTTGCATTCATTATTGCGTTCATATTCGAAAGATTCGTTAAACTTCGTCTTATCAGCATGCTGTTTCAATTACGCATGAAAACTCTTTGGCCCATCGGTACATTATTATAGTAAAGAAAGGGTGGGTTATGCTTATTTTTATTTAGCTTATTATTTAGCTTTAATTGGTTCGGTGGTTTCACACCCCCCTGCCATACGCCATACGGCGGCTTATGTAAATGTGTAATTCGTGGTTTCTTGATTCAGATTCTACGCGTAAATGAAGGAATGCAGAATTTTAAATCTATGAAATATTAAATAATGTCACTTAAGAATACTGTGCAGATTTTACTGATGCGAAAGGTAAATCTATAAAATCCGTCACCACACGTATTTATGTCGATCGGCAATATCGAAAAACGGCCAGCATTCGATGGCGGGCATTTCCTGATGAGTTTCATTTAAGTTCAGAATCTTTCAGACTGAAAGTCTGCGTAGATTCACCGTTCCATAAGAGAGAAACCATAAAGACACCGAAACAGTTCTGCACGATTATTTATTAAAAGCAAACATATCCTGCATGAAGAGCGAAGGAAGCGGTGAATAACGGATGGTGTCAGCGAAATCCGCTAAACTAAACATCCACGTAATTCGCTGTACGGATAAAAACCTTTCATGGCCATTTACGTCCGTACTTGGCCATACAAACCACTGCCGTGAGCAATCCCTCCTATCCCTTATGTTTATAGTCCCCGAGAGGTCTTCTCTTTACATTAGTATCCCGCAAGCCGCCGTATGGCGTATGGCAGGTGGTGTGAAACCACCGAACCAATTAAAGCTAAATAAAAATAAGCTATCTGATTGGTAATCCTCATACTCACAGGAAAAAGAGACCAGTAATGGCTATCCGAGCTCGCTGTAATCTCGCGAAATCTCTTTGTCGACTGATCTCGGAAATCGCGCTCGCTGAATACGGAAATCACGATATCGCGCATTTCGTCGTGCAAATCAGTAACTAAAAGTTTCTGGAATTACTTGTGCATATACTCGGTTATTCTATTCTTAAGATAATCCCAGCCGAGGGTTTTGATCAGAGCCGCGCCCAGCCTATCTGACGCCCCGGTGCGAACATAATTTGCCGCCTCTCAAAATTAAATACCAAAACCATACATTTCCTGATTTGCAAGGAAAATTACTTTGTAAGACATTGAAATACCGTTGCTTTACGACTTCGTTCCCCAACTTACATTGGTTACAAAACAATTAATCCTGCATATTCCCTATGCTGACATGGTGAATGTTCGATACGAATTAATAGTTCACATTATTTTGATTATCAATATCTTAGTGGCAACAGACTCCGGAAGTGTCAATAAAACACACAAAGTTATTAGAAATTTAGAATAGACCCCGATCAAATCTTCTAGAAAAATATATGTTCCAAAACCTGAAGAGTTTTATTCCTATATAGTAATAGGTAAATAGTTTTATTCCTATAATAGTAAATCTTTCATTGA
>KZ308857.1:486682-497905 GCA_000376725.2 Ladona fulva | reverse complement strand
AGGAAGGTGTCTTAGTAGATTAAAAACCTAGTGGAGACTGCAAAGGAATAACAAGTGTGAAAAATAGCGACACGACTGGGACTCGAACCCAGGTCTCCCACTTTCCGGGCAGGTATTCTGACAGACGGCAGACCTGGGTTCGAGTCCCAGTCGCATCGCTATTTTTCACACTTGTTATTCCTTTGAGATTTTCGTAGGTTTTACAACCTAATAAGTAACCTTCCTTTCCTTTATACAAATAATGTTGTTGTAGAGGGAGCAAGGGGTGCATCGCACCCATACGTCGGCGCGGCTCTGGGTGTAACCTTACGTATATTGTAGCAATTCCCTCTCAGTTTAGGCGTTGTAAGTGACGCAGTCATTATACCCTTTCGGCTAGAAGGTATGAGAGCAAGGATAGGCGATTTCATTAGGCAAGACAGAACTCGGTAAAATTATGGAAAAATAATTTTCACTTTGTTCTTTATGCGGATACGAGTAGGTTCACCCTGAAGAGTCTTTTGCGGCGGAATTGGTATTTTATCGCTTTTAAAGTATGCGAGGAGAGTTAGACTAACATTCTGAATCATCGAAGGGGAATATGAAGCTCAGCTAATCCCAGATTGCGCACGTACGCCGCTTATACCTTCGCTTTCTAACGCCAAACATGTTATGGTGATCTCCAGTCGCCGTGACTAGAGATAACCCTCCTCCGTGGATAGTCTTTCGTCGACGTCTTTAATCATTTCTTGAAAACAACATATCTCTTTATATAGACGCTTCTCCGGATATATATATACATATAGGATACTAAAGGCGAGGCAGAAGGAAGTGTCTCACGGAGCCGCCGATTTTTTTGCCGTAAAGTCCCGGGTTTGGACATCTAGGAAAAAAGCGGACATCCACCCTAGGCATCATGGGTTCGATTCTAGGAGGCCCCAAAAACGGCTATTTTCCCATAAGAATGCATTGGACGGGTTTTCTTACATTTTTCGGAAATTTTTTTCAGGTACTTCCCGTAAAGCTAGGGAATTGAAATTTTAACTGCAAGTGCAGGAGGTGATTCTCTTCCGCGTACTGAAAAGACCGCTCCCAAAATGATCGTAGGTTCCTTGGCCGTAATATCGCGCCCCATTCCTCTCACCGATTGCGATGCTGGGATTGGGAATTTAATTTGTCTGAGGCAGATTGTCAATTTTTTCCTATAGCGGCGAAAGACAAGTTGCCGTTGCGTATTTTTAATATGGTGCACTTTTTGAAATGAATTATTCTTGAAACTATAGTAATAGTCAAAAGCGAAGATAAAACACATAGTAAGAACAATGTAGCATCTATAAGATGCCACAAATGGCCAGCGGCGTATGGCAGGGGGTGTATAAATGTCTTACATAATCTATCGTATATAATAAGCTTGCAGTATGCAAGCATCTTTTACTCGTAAATATATACAGAGGATGGTGATACGAAAAGACGCCGAGGACGAGAAATATAAACCATGAATAAGGAAAACTAATTTATTCATTCAAACTTGAAAATAATATGAATAATTTCTTTTCGAGAGTGGAGGAATACGTAGAAGAATATCGCTAAATATTAGGACTACCGACAGCGTTATGATCAGTTCATACAAAATCCAGTACCGACTTGAAATTTGCAGATGATTCCATTCACCCAATTCTGAACTTCGCATTCACAAACTTTTGTCAATTTACTGCTATTTTAATAGTCGTTTGACTGACTCCAATCACCGAAGGCAAAATCAATTATTTAAAATTATGTGCAGAATGATGGTCGAGCGATGCATACACAAAAAGGTCTGCTCTATGTACATCCCAAAGGGATCGCCCCCAAAGGGTGCGACCCCTAAAAAATTCTCATTCCGATGATTGATGTAGATGTTTATTTCCGACGCCATTTCCACGCAATTTGGCAAATAAAACAGTAATAACCGAATGATACAGTTCAACAAAGAGCATATTTATTTCTGAATTGGATTAACGACAACTGTATATGTCAACCAATTTATTGATTTTGACACGGTTCAGACAAAATTAATTATTAAAATTTTGGTAGCTGTGAACAAAAATTGTTTGACGTGAGCTCAAAAATGTTATCAGTAAACTTCTTAACACACACCATTTAACAACTAAACATTGAAATACGGATTCTTTCAAAGTGAATTATCATTCTCACCTACTCCACTCGTATTAAACTTACCAACCGATAGAATTTGAAGTTGGCTTAACATACGACTGAAGTTTCTTTCAGCTATCTTCACAAGACGGATTGTAGACATATGTAGGTAATTTCATCGTCGGCCTGTTCCTTTTGAGGACTTCCCACAGCTCAGCACCTCCGACAACCGCCAGGCGCGCCCAAAATGATGACATTGTATCATGAATAATCTGGTGTTTTCCAGGCGAAGATGGTATTACATTGTATTACATTGGCGCAGCGGCTAACTAGTAAAATCGCGAAGAGCAGACATAACGTCTCCCTACTCTACCAGTGCGCGCTCAACTTCCAGTCCGTCGAAGGAAGCGGGAAGGAAAGCAATGAACGTACGCATTCGAGTACCGAAAGTATGGAGCGTGAAGAGAGCAGAGAAAGAAAGGGGTAGGTCTGAATTTATCCCGTAGATAATAAGCAATAATTCAGAAATAGTTTATAATGAATCAGGATATGATGCTCCTATCGCTATCAATTCTCCCATTTATTGGCGGAAGATACGGATGGTAGTTGTTGTTCTCTTCTTCCTCAAGTCTTTCTCAGAAAAGATTTCAAACATTTTGCGGGATTTATTTTCACGAAGAATTCATGTAGCGACTAATCGCGTGGTCTGTTATAGAACGTTTGTCATAATTCAATAGTATTTTCATTTAAATATTCACGATAAGTAACAGTGGTATTTTAGACATCTGTGTTGCGTATTTTAAGAACATCGTTTAATTTTCATCGCACAGTATATCCTGATGAACCCACAGAATATACTCCAGATAAGGTGAGGCGCATCATCAGTTCATCCCGTGTCGTCATATTTGCGCATTCTACATCAAAAGACTGCAAAAAAGCATTTGAGGTAACTTCGTCAGCATAATTTTAATGTACGTTATGGTAAGTATAACTCTGTTTCATTATTTTTATTTTTGTCATCAGATTTTGTCCGAGACAAGTTCTCCTGTACTGCTTGTTCACCTGGATGAGGATATAGATGGTGATTATATGCTGGATTTCCTAGCTCAGTTAACAGGATACCGATGTGTGAGTTGTGAAACCTTTTCCTTAAATAATTCTTTAATACTTAACATCACACAAGCTTAAACTATTGCTTAAATCAATGTCCACATGTTTATCTATTTGTCATACGCCATAATAGACACATTTTTTTGAAGTTATAAAAGTCTTACTTACAATTGAACACCTTATCTTTCTAGACAAATTAACTTGAGGAATTATTTACAATTATCATGAGGAAAAATGCTACTAATACTATACTTGTTATTCAGTATAACATTTTTAGCTAGATCCTCCACAATTATCTCACCTTATCATCCACATTATAGAGAACAAGTTTTGTAAATTGTTTGTAATGAAAAATTTAGTTTACTACAGTTTAGTGTACTATTCATTTTGATTAGCAAGCATTTAAAATGATGGCTTATTTTCCAGGTTCCCCGTATATTTTTGGATGGTGAATGTATAGGAGCCCTGAATACTTTAAAAAAATTAAGGCGGAAGGGCTTTCTGAGGAAGAAATTAGGCCCAATAATAAGAATTAAAAAAGAAGAAAAACCATAATTTAAGGAGAATACTTTTCTTTCTCAACTTTTGAATAAAAAAGCAATCCTGTTTAAATGTTCAAAACCATTTAATTTCAAAGCATATGTAAAGATTGTAACACTAATGATTTACTTCATACTGGTATGTGAAAAAATGNTCTATCACGACAATATGGCATTTTCTAAGTTAAATAAAGACGAGCTCATAAGAAAATTGTCTTAAAAATCTACCCGATAGCATATATCGCCGTCTCTTCCAGGAAAATTCTTAGATCCAACCCTTCCCGATTTCCCATAGCTATTTGGAGTTATCAATTGGCCTCAGATATTGCTGGCTAGATTCCTAGGTTCAAATCCACTTCACGTTTAATATTAATCACTCGTCACAGAAGTATTATTTTCAATTTTTTCTTTCCCTAATTTTTATGTTATGAAATCTATGTTGCATAAACTTAGGGTTGATACACTCATCATAAGAAGTGAATTGCAATACTGCTATAAGTATTGTTTCAATATGCTTGACATTTTTAGGAAACAATATGACAAACCTGAGAGAGATTTTAGGATTGAAATTGTATGAAGCAGTTATATCCGACTACTTCCTTGTGGTAATTTTGAATCTTATTGGCAAAGAGCTGCTAAGGAATGGGGTTATTGTAAGTGATTTAGAATTTAGATTTACTCTAATCATCAAAAAATTATACAAAGGACACATTTATATGATTTAGGATTTATGTTGTGCAGGATTTAGAGTTACCCTACTCATCTAGGAAAATAATTGTACATTTGAAATTGTACACAAATTATCACAACAGTGCCATGATAAACCTTTCAATGATAACAATTTTTAGAATGGCTCTCATGAATTTTTTTTTTAACCACTTGCTTTCAATTCAAGCTTTTCTGCTCCCATGGTTAGATACCTTGTGCCTTTCCCAGAATATAAAATGGTAGTTTCAAAAATGTATGCTAAAATTATGGACATTTCTTTCATCCTTTTCATCTGAAATAAAGATTTGGCAGGTTTTCGAAAGCATTGCTGATATCAGGAAATTGGAATGCATTTCTGAGATTACAAATTTCATTGGCAGTAAATATTATTTGAAGGAAACAATAATTCACAATCTTTATCAGGAATCAGAGAAAAATTTAAATAATGATGATTTACAACTGTTGCAAACTATACATTTTTAATGGATACAATTGGTAAGAATTAACCCATAATGCTACGTTAAGGATTAGGTATTCCCTGGTCAACATTCACAGCCAATATTAGGAAAACTGGATACAATGTGAATTTGGAAGAGAAGCATCACTCAATTATTTGCAAATAGTTGAACATCATAACCAATAGTTCCACCTGAGCTTCTATTATTTACTAGCATATAAATCTAAAAATACAGGTATTTACAGAGTTTTAAAAGGGAATTCATTCATCATTTGGGAATGCTCTCAAATAGTTCCAGTAAATAATCCTTATAAACAAGATAGCTTTTTATGATTACTACAATGCTTTATGTCACACATACTGTCAACTAAAATTTATTATGCTTTTGAACCAGACAAAATTCTTTTCATCCCAGCATCGAAATGAATATTACAAATATGCTTATAGTAAAGTAGTGTTAAATCCTGAAATTCCATTGTCAAATTTCTAAGAGGATCTGTATTTGCATGTGTTAAGAATTGCACAATTACTTTGTTATTTGTTATTTTTCTTACTGTTTATTGACTATGTTGGTAAGTTGAGTAATAATTTTCATTTAAATAACAAAACATAAAAAATATAAGAAAATACTTGACTCACTTGAGATATTATGATAATTTTTTGTGAGAGGGCCAGACAACAAATATATCAGAATGCGCTTGTGGCAGAAGTATTTCACTATAAATTTTGTTGCACAAAATTGTGACAAAATATGGATGTCCTTTCCTCATGTTAGCTAGCATATCTGTTTCTTATAATGGCTGTTAGAGGTAAATCATCATTAACAGCTTTATTCATTTATAAAATACGTCCTGCGAGTAGATGCGAGTGAACTACCTCGTACCTTGTGTATCAAGGTAATTCACTCGCGTATCACCCTAGTATCATTCGGCAAAACACAAAGAATAGTACAGTTACAGTCGAATCCTGCCTTTAGGTTTTTATTTGAGATTCTCCAATTCTCTTGGGTCACTTACGACCCTCTGTCATGTGCAAGGCTGTACGGCAGGCCCACCTTATGGGCTCGGTCAGGTAGCAATCCGAACCCTTACCTGCCTCTTCCTGGAACTGGGCCAAATGTAACTTGGGACGACACAATAAAAAAAAATCCCCCTGAGAATTTTCTAGATCTGAACAATGCCAAAAGAATATATTTTGGAAAATTACTTTCAGGAAGGGCAAGCAGTTAGTTGCGTTCCTAGATATACCTTTTAATAAATAATATAAACGGTTTTCTAACAATGCACCAAATAATTTGAATAACCGATTAAGTTAACTGTAGAATTTAACCTTTGTGATAAAGTAACACAAAAACCATTAATAATGTTATTAGAATGCTTATAATTNTACATGGATGTAGATGCGAACTAAAGTTCTGGATAGCCGAGTGTTCAGAAAAAAGCTCAATAAGGAAACTTAATGTAAGTAAATCGTAAGAAACGAAATTTTAAAGTTTTATGTATATCGCAATGTAGAAGAATTGTTGTCATTTGAGTAAAATATCTAAAAGTACATTCTGAGAAGCGCATATTTAAGTGTTATAGATGAGAAAATTACATGTATATATTTTGTTTCAGGCATTCTTTTTCTGTTCCTGACATTGTGGTGAGGAAAAACTAGATTTTTCTGAGGAAATTGCACTGCATTGGTAAGTTTTAATTTCTTTTCTACATTTTTCGACTCATTGTTATTGTAACTGGTAAATCGTTAAGATTTAGTAATGAGAACTATATTGAAACTCACTCGTAGTTAGTAGTACCTTTCATGGTAACTTTACTACTAATCATGTGTCTAGACTATCACTTAAAGTAGATAGAAATCATTCAAATCGGTGTAAACTTGTCATCGTTGCCGATCGTTGGCTAGTACTTTTTCCGAGAATCCTGATCATAGGCGAATGCTACCTGTAAAGAATAGCTCAAGCTGGCAAATAAAATGTCGTAATTATGAGGTATCAGTAGCAAACAAGGAACCATCTGTCATAGTGAGTGATATTATTTTGTGAAGCATAGATTGTTACAGGGATGATCATATCCATGGACATGCTGATGTTTCTATCAGACAAGCATTTTCTATTGCAAGTGAAGATAAAAACCTGGATATTCTCTACAGCTCTAGAGAAGTTTCAATGCTCTATATTGTGGATTTGGATTTCCTGTCATATTTTCTTATAAGTGTCAGTTAAATTTTTTGATTTCTTAGTGAAGCAAATTAATGATTATGGAAAACATGTTCTTTCTGATAATGTTCGTAGTTGCAGTAGAATCAGTTTGTGGAAGGAGACCACAGCAGCTTAGATGAAGGTATTTATTGGTGAACTGTTTTTGATTGGTATAATTAGGGTAAATAGAATTCATGATTGCTGGCGACATGATAGGACTATTTGTTCAACTTGCCTTTTGGCCAAATTATCTCTCGTGATCGCTTCTTGATTCTTTTGTGTTGCATGCATTTTGCTAGTGAAAGGTGCTCAAGTGATGCCATTTTTTAAATAAAACCAATGATAACTTACTTCAGTAATAAAATGTCTGAAGTGATCAATCTGTCTAGAGAGCTAACCATAGATGAGAGTATTGTTTTGTGGTGTTGGCATTTAGTGATTCGGCAATACATTTCGAAAAAACACCATAAGTACAGAATGAAGCTGTATGTATTAGCTGAACCTAATGGTCTTGTGCAGAAAATACATCTATATGGGGGTTCTAAGGATGAGGAAGTTGGCGGGCGAGAACGTTCATTTAAAGTCGTAAAAAAGATGGAGGGAAAAGAGTGCATGGGCCATGCACTTTTCATGGATAATTTTTATAATTCATTACAACTGACTGAAGATCTCCTAAGAAACAAAACACTTTGCACAGGAACTTTGCGACCAAGAAGGAAAGGGATCCCAGCTGAAATTCTTCATTAAAAATAAAGAAAGGTGAAACTATTTGTAAATATACAGAGGAGGGTATTTGCTGTACTAAATGGTGGGATAAGAGAGATTTACTTGCTATTTCAAGCAAATTCGGAGGGTAGTTTGTTGAAACCAGAAATAAATAGGGGCAATTGAAGCTAAAACCAAAATCAATTGTGGAATATAATAAATATATGAAAGGGATGGATGGACAAGATAAAATGCTTTCATATTATCCTCCAATGAACAAGACAATACGATGGTATAANACTATTAATAGCTGTTTTTAATTATTTTTCTGTTTATGATTTAATATTTTGCAGAAATTTCAGTTAGGATTTCTTTTTACTACAAGGCTTCCGCATGCATAATTAATTGATTGTTTCATATATAGCTCATTGATAATTTCAGTTTCTTATAAGTGGAGCTGTTTACATATTTCAGTGAGAATTATGATGGGTTTCATGCATACACAAAACACAATAGCATGTATCACAGGCAGACAGTATTGGTTGGCATTTTGAAAGAATTTCTGCACTGAAAACTGTGAAATATGTGGTATACATATTCAACAGCACATAAAAAAATCCTTTGCACACTAGTACTACTTACCAGCTATATGAACTAGGTGTATTTTTTACAGAATAACTAATTTGAAATAATTAGTAAAGGATTTTTACCAGTTGAGAAAGAAGCAACATATGAGCTGAAAGTCTCTTAGAAACAGCTGCAAAGATTAGGAGTGGGGCAGATTTGCTTTGAAAAGTTTGCCTAACCCAGTTAACTTCTTGAATCATATTGTAATGTAAATAAGCAAGCTCACAAACACTTTAAGATCTGCCCTTGGTTTTTAATAATTTCTTCTCTCAACTAAAATTGCATCAGCATAAGAAAAAATTAAAATCATCTCATCACTGGTGATGGGTATTAGTTTTGACAGAGAAAAATAAAGTCAGACACTTTTTGAACACATCTTTTATTTATCTCAAAAAATTAATCATACAGTTGGCCTTTCTGTAAATGTTATTACGATGTCAAACTAAGCTTAGCTAGGAAGGAGCATAGATCATTTTTAATAAACATATGTGAAGGTAATAAATAGGTATAATTAGATGTGAAGGTAATAATATTACAATAATGTAATAGTTTCTTTCTTTAGAGAATGCCCAATATTTAGTTTTGAAGATGATTTTGAGTTTGCAACTTGATGAATTTATGAAACCCTACCTTGTAATAAATGTGGCCATAGAAATGGACAAAAGAACTTACACAAACATACATAGCTTAGATTGAATAATAATATATACAGTTCGTTATCTTCTGAAACTGCTTTGGACTTCAGCAATAAGTAAATAAAAATATAATGTCATCAATCAATCATATACAAAGGAGACTTAATACTTTTTAAAAAATTCTATAAAAATAAGAATTATTTTGACAAAATTATATTTCTATATAATCTGCTGTTCTTGAAATACATTACTCTCAGTGGATTGGAAGATTTTTATCCCTTTATCATAGGGAACAACTGTAACAGCAGCCAATTGCAGGTAAAACTTTCCAAAACTTCATCATGAATATTTGGCCTCCTAGTGCCTCCTTAGTGGGCCAAAGAGGTAAAAGCCACAGAATTACAAGTCAGGGCAATAGTGAAGGTGCTTTAGATATGTCCAACTCATTTCTTCAAATTTTGCTCTTGTTGCTGCAAACGTACAGGGACAAGCATTACCACGAACAAGAATCGCTTCTTGTTTGTGATGGTCTCTTCTTCTCTGATGATAAGCTTCAAGTTCTACCTGTCAAAGAAGATCAAAGCTATAAGCTACATTGATTGTGCAGCAATCTTACAGAAACCCTGCAAGGTCAAAATAACCAGAGGCAAGAATCTTAACAGTTGAAAACCAAGTTATGGCTTTCACAAGAGCTGCTTCACCCATCTTTCTCTATCCCTTAATTGCTTGTTTTGACTTGGGCATGCAGTGATGGACCCTTGTTTCGTTTCCGATGACTATACGACTCAAATTAGTGTCCCTTTTGTTAGAAAATCTAGCCTTTAGCTGTTCTTACTCCTGCAATTGCATCAACTTTTGCTTTGAAGTCAAAAGATGAGGAACCCATCTGACTAACAATCTCCAGAATGCAAGATCCTCTGAAATAATTTTATGGTGGCTGCCATAACTTATCCTAACCTCAGAACTAATCTTTGCAGTCAATCTTCCGTCAGAAGATCACGAATCATGATTGTTTGTGTACGATCGCCTGCCAATGACAATCATGGGTTTCTTTTCTGACCCTCTGAAGGCCTCTCATAAACTTTTTGTGACAACCAAACATGCGAGACCTCAAAAGTGTTTGAACTGAAAGTGAGTGGTCAAGTTACTAGATTTGGTGATGATGAGGATGCCTAACCTCATGAAAAGATCATAGTGGGGGAGAGTAACTGGGAATCCTATGAGGAGATATTAGAACAGTACTTTGTAGTTAACGAATTAGATTCGGAGACCACTCATCTACATCTACATAAATACCCTGCAAGCTGCCTTACGGCGTGTGGCAAGGGGTGGAAGCAAAAAAGAAAGCAGTATTGCTGTATTCGTTGGGGGAAGACTTACGAAGTGTTGAGGGATTTGTGCAAGCCAAAGAAACTGGCTGAATACAGCTATATCCAACTCCTGACGTTTTTAAGGGCTCACATGTTTTGAACTCACGAAACCATTCATCAGTACAGAAATAATTGCTCTTACATATAAATACTTTTCTCAAAAGTGGAACTTCATTTATTAATTTTAATGAGCCGATTTCATACTTTCATTTTTGCATGTACAATTTACCAACTTTATAAGAAGATATTCCTTACTGGTTCACCTAAAGAAATATTCACCACGGACATATAATTATTAAAAATTCCCAAGAAGACGAGTGAACTACCTCGTACCTTGTGTATCAAGGTAATTCACTCGCGTATCACCCTAGTATCATTCGGCAAAACACAAAGAATAGTACAGTTACAGTCGAATCCTGCCTTTAGGTTTTTATTTGAGATTCTCCAATTCTCTTGGGTCACTTACGACCCTCTGTCATGTGCAAGGCTGTACGGCAGGCCCACCTTATGGGCTCGGTCAGGTAGCAATCCGAACCCTTACCTGCCTCTTCCTGGAACTGGGCCAAATGTAACTTGGGACGACACAATAAAAAAAAATCCCCCTGAGAATTTTCTAGATCTGAACAATGCCAAAAGAATATATTTTGGAAAATTACTTTCAGGAAGGGCAAGCAGTTAGTTGCGTTCCTAGATATACCTTTTAATAAATAATATAAACGGTTTTCTAACAATGCACCAAATAATTTGAATAACCGATTAA
>KZ308857.1:472196-485827 GCA_000376725.2 Ladona fulva | reverse complement strand
GAATTGTACAACAGAATAAATTGAGATAATCTTTATCTACCAAAATTCAGTAAAGTTTAATTTTACCACAGAATTATACTTTCAAATCAATACAAAATGCACAGATTTCTCCCAAAAGTTATAAAAAAATCAAAATTTATGGCCAACTTCAGGTAAAATTTAAATAAAAAACAGCTAAATCTTGTACTGGAATTTAACAACATACTTCTCTTTCCATTAATTTTCAGCTTCTGACTGACATAAGGTAATTGTAAATAAGATAATAATACTCAAGATTTTTTTTCATTAACAGTTAACTTAGATTTCAAATTGATCAATAAAGACAGACACATAAGATGTTATTTGTTTATTAATGACAATAAAGGACCAATACATAAGATAATTTATTATTTATAAATGTATGTACCCTGCAAGTCACAAATTTTTCACAAACGTATTTACTTTGTTGAAGAAACTAAAGCAATTCAAACTCATAATCCAACAGATGGAAAACAATGAAGAAATCTCATGTTAAAACTACAACTAAATTATAAATTTTTACAAATCAGCAAATTAAAGTAAACAGTCATGTTAATACTAAATCACATGCTGTTTATTAAAATCTGCCAACTTGTAAACGTAAATAATTTATTTGCTTCCTTTAAACATGGGTTTCTTTATAAATTTGTCATTTAGTCAAGAAAGAACTTTTTAAAAATTATGAATTCTACAGCATATTTGAAATTAACAATTTCCTGATTGATTGGAGGAAGGGAACAAGAACATTTATTAGCCCATAAACTCCTCATTATGTGAGGTCAACAATGAATTCAATGTAGTCACAGTGGTCAGTAAATATCAAGAGGAGGTGGATTGCCATATAAACTGCTCCAAGAAATGGGAGGAATCCATGAAGCTTTCACCTGAAAATAAAAGTTACTTCTTAAATACAAGAATCTTTACAGAGGAATGAGCACTTGAAATGGATTATGTTTGCTCATTTTATGAGTTTAATTGCCATATATACTTGATATCTCATTCGTTTTTCAAAAGTTTCTTAAAATTTTACTATTCTTACCTAATTTATCAAATTATAAAAAAAGCAAAAGGAGGAAGTTTAGAAAGTGGTGATCAAAGGTGAATAAATTACATCAGTACCACATTCTGATGAGAAAGCCTTCATAATCTATTTGCAGAGGAGTTAACAAATGAACTCTGTAGGATTATAAGAAAAATAATACAAATTTATCAAGTGGATGGCCATGATGTTGACCCAGAGTTGTGAAAATTTAGGGGACTATCTCAATTAGTGGGTAGTGAGCCAAAGTGATAGAAAAGTCAAATACAGCAGTGTGGGTGCTGACCACACATTAAACATTGTGACATTCATGTGGCTAGGCCATATGTCTTCCAGGAAGGTGATGCCATAAACTTCAATTTTAAATATAAATATTGAAATTATAAAATGAACAAAACACTTAGAAAATAAATTAACATGAAACTAAAGTAACTGAAATTAAATATTAGGAGCGCAATTAGCCCTAATAAATTGTATATTCATAAGTGAGTTGATCCCAAACTTTATTTTTATTTGCTTATTTTCTGTTTTCATAAATAATGATCGCTAGTATAATAAAATCAATATTTATTCAGGTTATTTCAATATACTCTTGTTCTATATATCTAATAGAAGTTATACTCATGTTTTTTTCTACCATTGCCTGATAAATGATGAAATAAAATACTGAGACTTTCCAAAAAGAAAGATGCATAAATTCACTGAAGAAAGAGTAATTCTGGATCCATTTACATGAAATCCATTACATCGAAGGCATTTTCAAGTTCAAGTCCCTTTTCCTATTATTATCAATGACAACTTCTTTAGCAGCAGTCTGATGATAAATATGAATTCTACTATCAAAACAGTTTTGTAGAGGATTATAATTCAAAATAGTTCCTAGAATCAAGGAAGCATTTTCTCAAAGATAAATGGAAATAATAACTTACATCTACAATATCTATCCAATGGTTAAGAGAGTCAGCCATAGTTATAGCTTCATCTCTGTTATCTCCTTCATAGACAAACATCATTAGGAATACCGTTGAACAGCCAATTTCATTCCTGCAGAAAACCAAACAAAAATAAAGGTAAAATATGAGAATTCTACTCAACATATTGCACTTAATTCTATATGAGATTAAAATCTTTATAAGAAACCTGTTTATAACACTTGCTACTATTATATTGTTATTTCCAGCATGTTAAATTTACACAAAATTGTATATAAGAAAATTTACAAGTATCACATTTATTCCAGTTTGATGCTCAAGGCAATATTGTAGCAAAATAATGATACCTAAGAAAAGTGCAAGAAAAGAAGCAGGACTTGATTCTCAGAAACCCCCTATTTTTTTAGAGAGGGAACTGAAAATTCTAGTATAACTGAAACTGTTACAAATTAACTCTAATATAACTGAACTTTTAACTGCTAAAAATCACTTTTTATTTTTCTAATTCTCTTTTTAGCTAATTACACAATACCTTGTGGCTTTGAACTTACTCTACCTTTCATAGTTAATGTGAGAAAAAGCAAAGAGGGATTGAGGATTTTTAAATATTAATGTTATCAATGACATCAGAACAAATAAAACTTTGTTCACACAGTCCACATCCAATTCTTTTGTATTAAAAAAAATTTATGCTGTCAAGTACTGAACTATTAGAGACAATCATCCATTATGTATGTACCTGAATTTGAGGATGCTAAATGTTGATTAAAGCTTCTATAGTAACCTGACAATCAAGAAAGAAACTCAAAAACCTTATAAAAATCATGCTCCCGCATGGTCTTTCTACAATATCTGTGGAAGATTAATGAAACAACACCAGCCTGGATGAACTGTACAACATTTCCTAGGTATTCAATTATTAAATTTTATTCTGTGCAGAGTAATATCTATTATATGTAGGTGCTTCTCTGGATACATATATAAGATTTACATTCTAAACATAAACCATAAGGGTTGACTTGAAATTTTGAGGTTATGAAGACCCCATCAGAGGACCCCAGGAGATACCACCAGAGAAAGTAAGATTTTGATTTCCATATTCGAAATGTGGAATGCTATAGAGCATTCCACATTTAGTTGAGAGCATTACTTTTATGGTGAACCCTGTGGCCAATCTCACTCATTATCTACTCATCTCCTGATTATAGTGTCAAATTTGGTTTGGTTACTGTAAGTGTTTAGAATAAGCATATTGGAAAGTTTCTAGAGTAAGTTTTTAGAATTAAAATGTACTGAAATAAATAAGGTCAAGTATTGAGATTTTTAGTTTTCCTGGTAAATAGAATATTAAAATTTTTTAGTATATTTATTTAATACTAATTCGTTGCAAATTGGTCAGACGACCAGGTGGCAACAGTCAAGTTTCTGCCCAGGTTAATTCTATTGACACTTTCGTCAACAGCAATGTCACCATAATCAGCGGGGGTGGAAATCCTAGATTATTTACATAAGTTCAATTGTGAGGGTTGTTCAATATGTCCTTAAAAAATCCAAGAGATGGTACTTATAGTATCATAAATGGTTTGTTTTTAGTAAGCATCATTACTCACTAGATATCTGTTATGTATGTCTCAGTTATATTAATCTCATGGTTTCGTTTTTATTATCAATTAAAGAAGAAAACTTTTATTTTGAAAAATGGAAAAAAGTAAGCTTTGAGCCATAGTTAAACACATTTGTAAGTCTTAACACCAAAAGAGATCAAAGCTGAGTTGGATGAAGTTCATGGCACATCTGCTCCTGTGTTTGCAACTGTTTACATCCACAAAAGATGAACATCGTTCGGGACATCCAGTGGAAGTGACAACCCCCCGAAATGATTGACAAAATCCACAATATGGTTGTGAGTGATCGACAAATCAAAGTGCGCAAAATAGTTGAGGCCACAGGCATATTGCAAGGTACAGTGTTTTCAATTTTGCATAAAAATTGAGTGTGAAAAAAATCTCAGCAAGATGGGTGCCGCGTTTGCTCTCAGAGGAGAATAAACGCAATCGTGTGGTCGACTCTGAGGCTACTTTGGTGCTTTTCCGTCACAATCCTGACGAGTTTCTGTGTTGATACATAACTGTGGATGGAACACAGATACACTACTACACTCCAGAGACAAATGAACAGTAAAACTGTGGGTTTTTTAATGCGAACAGGTTACAAAGAAGGTGAAGAAGGCAAAATCGGCCAGCAAGGTGAAGGCCAAGGTTTTTGGGATGCATGCAGAATCATCTACACCAATGGTTGAGCGAAGAAATCAAGAAACATGTCCTCATTTGAAAAAGATCCTATTCCATCAAGATAATGCACAGGTGCACACCTGCACAGTTTTGATGGCCAAAATTACAGAATTGAAGTTCAACATTAAATACAACATCCACCAGATCTGGCCCCCATTGACTTCTTTTTATTTCCAAGCTTGAAAAAATGGCTCTGTGGACAATGGCTCATGTCAAACAAGGAGGTCATTGCCCTAACAGATGCATATTTTGAGGATATTCCGAAATCCTACTTTTTGGACAGCTTAAAAAAGTTGGAGAAACACTTGGAAAAGTGTGTAGAGTTAAAAGGAGATTATGTTGAAAAATAAAAAAAAAAATCTAACAGAATAATTTGTATTTTCTATCTTTTTCGAAGGACTTATTGAACAACCCTCATATTTCTAATCAGAAATATGTGTATCAAATACTCTAATATAATGCTTCGAGACTTTTCAAGCATAAACTGAACTACCTTTAGAGAGAAATTCCATTAAATATACTTTTCATTAGGTTTTTGCCTCAAATCAATAGAAAGAAAGAATAAATATTATAATGATACACATTACAAACATTTCACTTACCCAATTGTATAAATAATCTGACCAAATCCACCTCCAGGAACATATATTCTGTCATAGTCACCCTCACTCTTATCATCTGGCAATCTTGGATCTTCATATTCTTTCCAGTCAAAAGATCTAGCAGTGAAACAAATTAACTGATATGATAAAGCTCTTTCAATGGAGGAAATATTTACAGAATAATTGAAACTGATAAGGGTGTATACCATGCATACTGGAGCAGGGCTGGCCAAGAGGGGGGGTTCTGTGGATGCCAAGCATCCAGACTTCACTGACAAAGGGGTCCCATTTCACAAGGGTCATTTTTCATTTTGCAGATAGTAATGATATACTAATAAGAAGGGGTCCAAGTAGAAATTTGCACTCATTCAAATTTGGTAGATGGCCGGCCCTACAGGAGTATTGTATTTTCCCCATTGTTATTAAACATACACAAAGGATAATAATCACGAAGTATCATGGCTTCTTCTTGTATAATTTATACTTACTGAAAAACTTTGACCAAATCTTTTCCAGCAATACTTGGAAGCAAATAACGAATCTGGCAACCATCAAGGTCCTTATCTTTCCTAACATCAGCCAATATAGATGAAAGTGTAACAATCCTCTTAGCTTTATTCTCCACAGCCCAGTTAATGAGATCTTTTCCAAATTCTTCCTCCCTACCCTATGTAAAATACAACTATGTTAACTTAGTTGAACTGCAATTAAATGGAACAAAAAAGGCTTTCCTGCAAACTGTGTACTATTGCTAATATAACTAAAGCTGAAGGACTTTCATAGAAGATGATGGATGTGGGCAACTCTAGGTTTGAAGATCTGCAGGCAGCTAAGGGTTATGGTAGACATATTTGCTTAGGGTAGGGATGCCAAACCTTTCATGGAAAGAGTGCCATATTTGACAAATGTGGACTTGTATGCCAATGTGGTGCCATACTATAAGATACTCATATTACCTTGTTTATAATATCAACCATAGGATTAAGATATTTTATATAAGCAAGCATTCATTACCATTACAAAAGACCAAAATCATTTGTTTACTGTGGGGGTTCATTTTTAAGTGAGGAGCATAGAGTTCCACATGTCAGAAGTATTCTCTCTCATAACAATTTGACACAGTTGCCATATTTTAGCCAATCCTGGCCTAGGGTAAATATATGCTAGACAGTGAGAGGTTTTGATGTTGTTTCCTTTCCTCTCTACTTGTTGGAATTCTGTGCAGACAGAGGAAATAAACTTCCAATTACATGAAGTTAATGTGCTGAAGCATTACTTTGAGAAAAAAACAACCACTAGTACATGGGAAGTATTTTTAAAGTGTACTGATTGAGTGAATACATATACCCAGAGGCATGCCATCCTATGGGTGCACAACACAATATGGGCCGCAGCATCTAAAGGATGGCAACAGAAGTGTAGCCAAACTATAAGGCTTCTTTATAGTATGTTAAAGATTAACAACATAGAAAGAAAGAATTTTAATTCATCCAGCATACAAAGAAACAATACACGAAACAACAACAACATTAGAAAATCTACACATGAAAGGAATGGCTAACCCAAGAGTGTGATTAAATTTTAATGATCAATATGCATGAAATTACTGAATGCTGAAATGTTTTCAAACTACTGAAAAATTAAAACAATTTAATGTGTGTTTGATAATAAGGAGTTAACAAAAACAAAGATTAGTCAAGATAATATGGTAACTTCGTAACATTATCTAGACTTACTGGTACTATGGATCCTCTTATTTGTAAGAACACTATCTTCTTCGAAGCAAGGAAATACACTGCCGGAGATACATAAGAATTGTTTGTAAATTAAACACTCAAAGCACGTTTACGAATGGAGAGGTAGAGAATTGAATGACAAGAAGTAAAACAGTCTGCGGCATCACACCTGATAATAAGCTACATCCATAAATTTTACTTTACACATTCACAGTCCATAATGCATCAAGTTTTAGCAACATTAGCCAAAGACTTTTTGAACTGTTAGATAAGTACATTGAAAAGTTTATACCTCACAACTATCGGAAACAATAGTATTCACTTGAATAGAGTTTAATGTGAGAAAGCAGACATTTATTTGAAAACATATTTACGGTTAGAAATCAACATTCGAACTGAAAATTGTATTGAAAAGTAGCTTAACAAATACTCCTTTACATGCATTTTATCAAAAGTACTTTTGATTTTATCCACATTTTGCGACTGACCTTCGCATGAAGAAGAAATTATAGATGAAGATTCATCGTAAGCATTTGGACCTATTATTGGAATGAGATGTTCGTGAAAAATAAAGCCAATATACTCAGGTTTCGCGTTGTTGACGAGTAAATCCACTGCTAACTGCGGCACATTCCCCACAGATATTGACGGCTTAATAAAAAAATGATTTTTTCATAAGTTTATACGTGTTACTTTCACATAAACTTTCAAGCTCTTCAGTCAATTGGTTAAAGTATACTACTTTTAACGGAAAACAAACTTACAATTATAAACGTACTCTCACTAATGTCAACCGATTTCTCATTAGAAAACATTTTTCAGTAGAGATAAATTCAAATTATGGTTTGTTATGATCACATTAACCCGTTATTTATCAGACTGATGATGGACCACAAGGTGACATGCGTATTTTAAATCTAACTCAATTGAATTTCGATCGTAATTTCTGAGTTTCCTTGGAGCTCCGCAGGTGCGGAGGGTGCGGAGCTTGCTGCGGAGCGTCCCGCGACGTTATATACAAGAGATGATATTTATCTTAGGATCGTTTGAAGGTTATATCCATAGCTAGAGACCCTACTTGAAGACTTCTAAATGAAAATACTTTGCTATTTAAGAAATAGAAGAAATCGTCAGAATAATACTGTCAAATAAATATGGATACCCCGTAGATTGCGGGAAATTTAACTTCACGTACCATGCGAAGTATGAGATTTTATTTACTTCATTTTCATTAACTAACGCTATAATATATCCATATAACTCCATAATTATGTGCCGATTATTCGAAAATAAGTCTGTATGATGGGCATAAAATCTCAAGAAAACTTAAGTATTCCATATTTTTTGATAATTGCAGTTATTTACTGTTGATGACATCTTAATTTTGTATTAGTAAGCTTCCATTATGTTTTTTGTCAGGTAGTATTCACCAGATCTCTTATTCCCAATGTCATATCAACTGAAACAATAGTACTTGTTGCTAATGTGTATTTAAGATTCCATATTCCCTAGCAAATCACCAATTAACCCTTGTCTGATGATAGTGTAACTGCTGCTCTCTGTTACAGATCATTTTAATCCACTTTACATGGTTTTATTAGAGTTCCTTCCATAAGTGTAGCAACTGCACAGTGCCAGAATTAGGTATGTGAATTTTGTGCCCTTCCCAGCTAGCAAAGACCTGCTTGTTGACCCAACAAGCAGGTCATGTTGGGCCAACAAGTAGTTCTGTGCTAGCTGGGTTTTCTTTCAGTTGTATTCCAGGATGATCTTTTATATCTAAGTTAAGTCCATACTTCTTAGTTAATCCCCCATTTCAGTTTTGTTGGTATTTTCTGAGATTTCTGAAAACCTTTTTTATAATCGTGTTCTTGAATTCCTTAAGTACCGTAACTTACTATCCTCTCATCAACATGGTTTTAAGAAAAATAAAACTACTTCCACTACTGCTTTTGAATTTATTAATGGTTTTTACAATTCTCTGAATAATAAACAGCATCCACTTGGAATTTTTTATGTTCTAAGTAAGGATTTTGACAGCAAAGATCATAATATACTCAATTACAAGCTTTATAGTTTAGGTATGAGAAGCTTCCCCCTACAGTGGATCTGTTCCTTTTTAAGCAACAAGCAGCAAACTGTCAAATACTCTCAAACTTCTACCAGTGGCAGCATCACTGCCTATTCAAAATGGGAGCCCTTCGATTGACCGACGCTCGCTCGACCGACACCTCGGTTGACCGACTCCTCGTTTGACCGACACCTCGTTTGACCGACTCCTCGTTTTACCGACATCTCAACTGACCGACTCCTCGTTTGCCCGACAGCTCGATTGACCGACACCTCGTTTGACCGACAGCTCGATTGACCGACATCTACATGACCGAGACAGTAATTGCGCTACATTATTAATGGAATGGAATTAATTATTACTTACTACTGATTTTTAATTATTACTGATTATTACTACCAATCCTACTACAAGAGATACCCCTTGATGTTTGTTCAGAGTACACTTACCTGGGACAACTGGTTACGACAGGAGAGGAAGACAGGATTAATGAAGTGAATCGAAGAATGAAACTAGGCTGGAGTGCCTTCGGAAGAAACGCTCATATTCGGAAGTCGAAAATGCCAATGGTCTTGAAGAGAAAGGTCTTCAACCAATGCATTCTACCAGTTTTGACATACGGAAGTGAAACATGGGTGTTAAACGCAGCAATAACCCAGTGACTTCAGACTACACAAAGAAGTATGGAGCGATGTATGCTTGGAATCACAAGAAGAGACAGGAAACGCATCACCTGGGTTAGGAAGATGACAGGAGTGACAGACATCATAGATAAGGTAAGATCACTGAAATGGATGTGGGCAGGCCATGTTGCAAGGAGAAACGACAACCGATGGACATCAGCAGTTCTGAACTGGATACCAAGGGACGTGAAGAGACCAAGAAGAAGACCAAGTGACCGATGGAACCGAGACATCATTCAGTATTTAGGGGTAACATGGCAACGAGAGACTCAGAATAGAGAGAATTGGAAAGCGCTTGGAGAGGCCTACATCCGACGTCGGATTAAAAATGGCTGATGATGATGATGATGATATATATATATATATCCAGAGAAGCGTCTATATAAAAGATAAAGCTCGTCCAATATAATATAAAAATTCATAATACTGAATTCAGTGTACAAATTCTTAAGTTCGTAGAACAAACATTGAAATATAATATTCATGATACAGACATTTATGAAAAAATGCATAATATAAGACTAATAGTACTAGATTCACCATAAAACTTCATAGGTAAAAATGTTGTATGCATATTTTAATTAGAGAGTTCACATTTCAAGGATTTAATTACCTTATTAACCTTTTTGCGACAGAGGTATTCTTGTAGAATCGTATCCCTATTCGGAGTCTTTGGCAAAAAAAATATCTCTCAGACACAAAGCCCTCCTGAACCTTTGTGGATGCTAGTTACCCTTTTGGACCCTTCACAGCTAGGCTCTGGGGAGGTTTATCTTTCCTAAAGCAGCATGGGGCTTAGCTAAACTAAATGTTGTTGCAGTTATTTTGCTAAAGAATCATTTGTTGCACACATGGCCAATATCTCATTTGTGATGAAAATCTTGTGCTTTGCTGATGATGTGCAACTTTTAATCCCAAGGAAGAATGGACTTGGAAAAAGTCTGACGGAATCGAACCCGGGTCCCTCAATTGCCGGTCGGGTGCTCTGTCCGTTGAGCTATCCTGGAAGAACATTTCTCCAAGCCATTTGGGAGACTTTGTGGGCAAGGACGTTGCGAGTTCGTCCACATGGTGTCATCGTTCACGGTCATGGCTTCATAGAAGCACCAGCCACACAAAGTGATGGAAAGGATTGGTTCAGGTTCTTGGGATTTTTCCTGGGTACGCACCATCTTGTGCAAAGTCACCCTTACCCGTTTTCCTGTGTGTACAACTTTTAATTGAAACTCTACTGTGGATATTAACATATGTAGCAATCTACGGTAATAATGTTGAAACATCTACTGTTTTCTCTGAATTCATTATATTAACACTAAAATTTCATTTAATAGATCTAAACTAGAAGAAAAATATGAGATTCTCAACCCTAAGTTTATTTTGACTGAAAGAGCAACAAATCATTCTTTAGCAAAACAGCTGCGATAACATTTATTTAACCACAGCCCCATGCTATGAAGGGGCTGCGCATTAGCCCTAAGACCAATGCAGTTGCCTGGAGAAGGGTAAGGAAACCCGCAATTACAGCCAGAAAGGGGCCAAAAAATATACCCTGAAGCTATACTTCTCTTTGGAGAATAAGCTTGTACCTGCATCTTCTATAGATGACAGTAGGTCAATAGCATAGGAAAAGGTCTGTCCTGTATATGGGACAACAGGAGTGAAAGGGTTAACGACTCAAAATTCATGATATATAATTTCAGAATAAAAATTCATAAATCATACACTTTCACAGTAGATAACTACAGATTAAAATGGTATATTAGAGATAGCTAGCCCTATAAGTCAGAATTATAGGGCTATATACTATTATAGGGATGTATAAAGTTTGGAACTCTATCCCTTTCTTGACGTCGTGGTTGCAAGAAAAATGGAGTTTGAGACATTCTGTCCACAGAAACCTACCCATATGGACTCTTATCTTAATCTCTGCATCTGCAGCAATATAGAAAGAATCGCAAGGATATTTGGGAAGTTCAAGGTGATAACTAACTTCCAGACAATCTAGAAAACACACAAATGCCTCCTTGGTACCCAGGACCAACTTCTGTCTACAGGATTCCAATCTGATGGTATACAATTGCAGAAAATCATGTTGGCTGCATTAGTCACTCAACAAAAGCAGGATGAATGACCGGGAGGTGCATGATGCAGGGAGACGATAAACAAGAACTGTAAAGTGTCAGCAATTCCAGAACTCACTTGGTCAACAGCTGGTCATGACTTTGATACAGAGAGGAACAAAGTCACAAGGAACAGAAATATTTTCTGTCTCTTAACAGAGCTGCTTTATCGTAGGAAATGTTAAATGCTACAAGTCTGATTCCACAAATTGATGAACCGATTGATGTAAACGGTGCAATAACCGACAGGAATCCACCATAANATATAATTTAGACTGTAGAAAACCTCTGAGTTCACATTTTAGTTCATTATGTCATTTAATTCTTTTAATGTGTGTGGGGAGTTTATTAAATAAAAGTCAACCCATATGTTTGGGACCAGTGGCAGATTTTTTTGTGTGTATATAAGGTTGATAACAATCCCCAGTATGTCTGGTAATGTGATTGAGCACCTCAGAGTTGTAGGTATATTCTTTAGAATTAGCTTTTGCATTTAGAACAGCTATCATTATGTATATGCATGGTGTTGGTAGAATTTTTAGTTTATTAAAATAGGTTTACAGGGAGCTCAGTAAGGAGCTTTGGCAATTAGGCATATTGCTTCCTTTTGAATTAAAAAAAATTTTCCTGCATGATGGGAAGAGCCTCAAAAGAGAACAGTATAAATAATGTGGGAGTAAAATAGTCCATGGTAGATATTAAGGAGAACGTCTATTGACACAGTATGGTGAATAGTACGAATAGAGAAACAGAACTTAATTTATTTCTCAGTGTGTTAATATGACTTTCCCATACAGTAGCATCAATGTGGAGCCCTAGAAATTTTGTACTGTGTACCTGTGGAATAGTTTTACCAACAGTATAAATGGATATGCTTTTTCTTGGTTTATTTTTGTTGGTAAAATAAATTAACTGGGATTTCATAATGTTTTGCCTTAGTGAGTTATTAAGGCACCAGTTATTAAGATACTCCATTACATTAAGAAGTACATCTAGACTGGAAGATGACAGAACAAAGTTAGTATTGTCAGCATATAGGATGGGATTGATGACAATGGTATTTGTCATATTTTTGTGTAAATCATTAATGTAGATCAGGAATAGTACATGACCTAGAACCGATTCCTGAGGAACACCTCAAGTAATCAGTTTTGGAGGAGATATATTTGTATCCATTGTTAGAGATGACAACTTGTTGACTTCTATTGGTTAGATAAGAAAGAATCCATTCGTAAGGGACTCCACGGATGCCAACAGAACTTGAGTTTATTCAGAAGGAGACAATGATCGACAGTATTGAAAGCTCTATAAAAGTCATAGAACATGCCAATAAACTCTTTTTTGTTGTCAAGTACAGATAATATAAGATCAATCATTTGATAGTGAGCAGTATTAGTTGATCTATTACATCTAAATCCATGCTGAAAACATGATAGAATGTTACTTGATTCTAGATAGTTCAGAAGTTGTTTGTAAAATATTTTTTCAAAGTACTAGAAGAATTGAGAATGGATATAGGTCAATAAGAATTAATGCTGTGTATATTACCTTTTTTCTTATAAATTGGTAAAACTTTTGAAAGTTTGAGTGGTTCAGGAAAAATGCCATGTTGAAGGGACCAATTTAGTAGAACCAAGAGTGGGTATCTAATAAATTCATAGGAGGTAAAAAGTTTGGTATTTCATCAGGACCTGAGCTAAATTTGGAATCTAAGTTATGAATGACACTTTTAAGTTCAGACTCAAGGCTTGGCGATAGAAAAAAAGATTTAGATTGTGATGATTGAAGTATTGTTAACTCTTGGGACTGAAGTTGGTTGAATAAACTATTCATTAAATTTACTTGCCAAATGAGATAAGTTAGTAGTAATCTCTCCAGAAGGTTCTATAATTTTTATGGGTAGAATGATGCTTTTATTTTTTGAACTATTAATTATATTCCAAATTTCTTTCGACTTATTGTCAGCATTATTAATTCTGTAATTATTGTAGCATTGCTTAGCATTTTTAAGAAAATTTCTATACTGCATTTTCATTGCTTTGTATTCAGTATTAATTTTGTGGTTGTTACTATATTTACAGCGTAGGGCGAGTTCTTTCATGTGGATTGAGAATTGACATACATTATCATTAACCCATT
>KZ308857.1:431903-471806 GCA_000376725.2 Ladona fulva | reverse complement strand
TAATTAAAAAATAAAAAAAACATGGCTTTAAATATGAACTTATTTAATATGTCATGAGGAACTGTTGTAAAGTTCATTAATTCTTGAAGTTTTTGGCACATTATCTTCATGAGTATTAGATGGTGGAATTCTCTCTCTGCTGTGGTATTTCGAACAGGCTTAACATTTCTATCTTTGATTGGAATTTTGTGAGCATTGGATTTTCAAAGTTTTTGGAGCTTTGTTTGGTTAGACAATGAAACCAGCTATTAATTGTTGTGATGCTGTCTTGAACAGTTCAATAAATCACAAACATTCAATAAATTGTGGTAGCAGGCCATCCCCTCATTGAGATCATTTGATAAAAATGGTTTCCAGTTTACTAGCTAGTTGAATACCTTTCTGATTTCAACACAGTGAGTGGTCATCATCACTGCTTCCTTCAGAATCAAAAAAAAACTTCTGAACAATCTCTATTACTTTGCCTTCGCATAAGGCTTTTTCAACCAGCAGTTCATTGACATCCTCAAATTCATAATTCTTCAATACCTTCTTCACCAACTACTTGTGCCATACTTTCCTATCTGTTATTCCTTGGGATTCAGTTGCATGGCTCTTCTGTGCTTAGTAATTTACATTTCCACATGCCTTGTAGTACTTGTGCCACATTTGGCACAATATTGAAATATTCAAACTTATTTGTAGATGTGTTATCTTGACTTGGAACAGATTCTGGCCAAATTGATTTCCAGCAAGCATTGAAACTTGATGGCTGCAATTCAAATAATACTGATGCAGCATGCTTAACACAATCCATCATAGGAAAACTTCCATGCATCAATGAATGTCAGTGTTTTATCATTTAATTCAAAGTTTATTGTAATGTCCACTCGATGTAATGTGTGTGTAATATGTCTATACTGTGGAAATAATTCCCATATTATAGGATGAATTAAGGCAGTGGTATTGGGCAGTAAAAATATTACATGAACATTTACATAAACAAAATCTGATTGTCCACATGCATTGTCTGCAATCGAAAGAACTTTAAATTCAAGTCTTTTTTCCCTCTAAGTGTCTTTTAGCTCTGGAGATAATAGATTTATTGAGCTATTTAGTGCAGTTATTAGCATTCATGCCTTTTATTCATTATCCAATGACCTGGCATTGAAGTAATAGTATTGTTAAAAGTGCTTTGAAAGCTGACTTAATTTTTCAAATGGGTCCCTACTGGGACATGAACCCAGGACCACTTTTGCCAAAGGTGTATGCTTTGCCCACATGGCTATCAGGAACTACTTACCAAATCAATTGATAAAAATCTTACGCTGCATAACAGGATAAACTAGCCATTAAAATACAACATATTACTGTTTACTAGGTGGTGTGGATATAAGTAAAACTAGGTTTTGTAAGTTATTCTGATGACTGCAGTCTTATCATTCATCAAAAAACAATATGGTGCTAGGAAAAAAAACAGAGTATCTCACATCTCTCGATAAATGCATCATTAATAATTTTTAAGTAAGCATTTGTTTTGGAGAGTTTTGTAAATGAAAAATTTTCTGTGCTGTTTCAATATTTTTTTGAAGTTAATCTCGACCTTTACATTATACTACATTTTATTGGAATTTAGGTGTTTGTGATACCTTCGAAAATATGTGGTCTTGAGGTAGAGGTTGCCATTTCAATTTCTCTATTGATTGGTAAGGAGCTCTTCATTGAGAGCTACCTTCGTGAAGAGAAATGGAATGAAGGAAATTTCGGTTTTTAAAATAATGCCTTATGTTTACAGTCAGATCATTCACAAAAAATGTTACGTCGTAAAAGCATATTTATAATTTCTGGCGATTTCAGGAAATGCGTTGGATATAATTTTCAATTAGGTAGCTATTTTGGAGAATTTTATGAATGAAGGATTTCTTTGTTGTTCTGATATGGAAGGAAATTTGAACTTTCAATCAGAGCCGCTCCCGGTCTACCTTCCATCCAGGTGCAAACATAATTTGCCGCCCCTTAAAATTAAATACCAAAAACATACATTTCCTGATTTGCTGGTAAAAATTATTTTGAAAGCCTTTGAAAATCTAATGATTTGCAGCTTCGTTCCACAGCTTACATTGGTAGGGGTAGTATGCCAAATATCGCGCTCTTTCCTAATATCGCACCCCTCATGTTCTCGGGAAGTATTTGCTGCAACTTGGCGGGAACTCTCTTAACTGGTGTCTAGTGGCAAGGGTTCAGTCCTGTAAGAGCATTGGTGGAAATGACTTTTCCGTTTAGTGCGTGTGATTTTTTTCTTGGTTGCGGCAGCCCAAAAGTTATTGAAGAGGTCATCATACAGAGATCAATATGTTGAAAGGTATGTTGTATTCTCAACCAAAGCAATGTGATTACAACTATATTATAACATAGTTTGAGCAGGTACAGTTGTAACGGTTTGTTAGTTGATAGTTTCGCCGGTAGTGTCGATCATATTGAAATGTCNTGTTATACTCTCAGTCTGTAGAAGGTGGTTAGATTGCTTGAATTATCAAATTTACTATGTTGTCGCTATGTTATTTCTACACCTAAGGTTGGGGGTTAAAAGGGGGGTAAAGACATAAGAGATTATCCATATATTTACAGGATTAATGAAGAAGAGGACAATTCCGAAATAACTGAATTGTTTATATTGTATGTGTACTCGTGTCTCGAATCTTGTGCGCCATTTATTCAGAAAATCGAGGCTTTTCGAAAGAAGTGACAAGGAAAAAACTCAATATTCCAAGGCATTACCTCGTGGAAGGCCGTAATAATGGAAATAAAACTTCCACAGAGATTTATTTCGGCGAAATGGTTCGCTAGCAATCATCAGCCAAGATAATTTTCCGTTTCATGAATATTAACAAATTAGTTTGGAAAAAGGGAAGGGTCAGGGTGCAAAGAGTTTGTTCGGAAGACAAATAAATGGTGCCTTTCGCTGCACCTTTTCTAATTCTCGAATACAACACTTATCGGCAGGGTCCCATACACATAGCGTCACATAGACTATGAATATGGGACCCTGTAATAAAAGATCCTGGGACCAATAAAAAAGCTATGCTGTTATTTTTGAAGGAGTTAAACGTACGGATGAATGATCTATATCCTGCTCCTTACGAATTTTATCATTTATGAAAATGCTATAAATGTTATGAACGATATACGGTAGAAACGTAGTGCGTGCGACATATTAAAATTTCCCATAATCTTCGTTGTGTGAAAGTAATTAAACAATTAATATATAGTGTGCTTGCTGGCACATTATATGAAAGAGATGAAAATTTTTTGTGCGCTGATACGCAAGTTACGTACAGGGGAAGTACCCTGCAAGTTGCCTTTCGGCGTGTGGCAGGGGGTGCATGCACCATGACTCTACTTCCCTAATCGTTTACTTTCGCGTTTTGTCCGAGGAAAAAATGAGTTCTTGAATCCATTCATTCTAGCATCTATTTCCCTGATCTTTCTCGCAGTATCGGGACGACCTATGTAACATATTGGACGCATTATATTGGAAACTTAATTTCTGAACGTGCTTTCTCTAAATTTACCCAGTAAAATAACTCTTTGTTGAAATCTTCTAACTTCCAAGATTCCCATCTTGCGTCCTGAAGCATCTGAGTAACACTCATTGATTTATCGTAGTTATTCTTCACAAAACGTATCGCCTTTCGCTGCACCTTCTCTGATTCCCGAATACAACATTTATCGGTAGGGTCCCATACACTACACGCGTACTCAAGACGAGGTCTAACGCGAAATAAATTTTGCTCGCGAACTTTTTCTTCGCTCCGACCGACTATTCTCTTAACGAAGCCGAGTTTCTCAAGTGCTTTTCGTCTTATATTATGGATATGTGTACTCCATTTTAAGGCATTCGTGAGAGTTACTCCTAGATATTTCACCGATTTTACTGTTAATAATTTTATCCCCCGGAGACTGTACGATTAATCTTAAATAATAGACTGTCTTTCGAAGAAGTTAACTTCTGAACACATGTCTACATCCAGTTCTAATTGCAAATCATGGCACCATTTCAGAATTTTATCTTTGTAATTTGAGAGGGTTAATCTCTCTCTACTCTCTTTTTCCTCTTTTCCTTTTTCCATCGCCAGCAACTGTGAATTTTATTTCAACCACATTAGAACCAATTCCGTCCAGTACTACGCGTTTCTCTACATCGGAGAGGAAGTCCTTTATCCAACTTATTACTTCTGTATTGATGCCCTCAACGTTTAATTTGTATAATAATTTATGAGGAAACTTATAGTATGCCTTCCGAAAATCTAAAAATACCCCGTCGACTTTCCTTTTATTTTCGACAGATTTCAGGATGTTGTGTACTAATAATGCCTGCTGAGACTCACAAGATCGAGTATTACGAAAACCATGTTGATTCTTTACTATGAAATTGGACGTTTCAAGAAAATCCATTTAAGAACTAGCAATTTTATGTTCTATTATTTATCCGCTCAATGATGTCAAAGATATAGTCCGGTAATTCGCTGGGCATTCCTTTACGCCGCTTTTAAATATAGGAGTAACATTCGCAATTTTCCTATCATTCTGGACTTTACCTTCACTCATCGACTTATCAATTATTACTTTAAGAAAAGGTTATCTACGACTTCCACTATGTTATTATTATATATAACATCATATAAATGTTAAATCTATGCTGTCTGTATTATTATAAAAGGTATATTAAGTGAAATGAGCAAATTGGTTGTTTTTCTACATCAATTTTTATACAAAACCGATTTTGCATGCGTGCTTGCATTTTCGGGTACAGAAGATCAAATTTTTCCAAACATATAGGATTATGTGTATCCATATTTGTCCACATACAACCATCCATATCATCCTATATATTTGTGAAAATTTCTTTTTCTGTACCTGAAGGTGCAAGCACGCTTGTGAAACAGGTTTTGTATTAAAATTGATGTGGAAAAAATATGTTTTCGTGTCTACATATTCCAAAATTAATTTGGAAAAAATACCAGGTTTGTAATTCCTTTAATGTTTTTCCACGAAGTCTAGCGTTTAACATACATTTCAAAATAATTGAACTCTTTCTTGCAACATCTATCACGGTATTTCTTGTATTGCTGTGATTGAAGACAGTATTATTCTGAATCCAAAAATGAAGTTGAAAAATGGATTGTGTAAAACTTTATCCTGATAAAGAAATCCTGGAAAATATGGATTATTACTAACAGAATATAATTGATACAAACATATTTTATGACCTATTTGGCGCTTGGTTACAGCTGATTTCTCCTTACTTTTTTAGATTCTACCGTGGCATATGTTTTGAATTATTTACTTTCAGGGAGAATAAACCTGAGGAGCTTCTTATTCAGTTCTTACAGTAACGGAAGCTGTTCTTAGGATATATTTTTACAGAGCAATGATCTGTTACTATGTATTATATTTGAATTCATATAGTATTTAGAAAACATTCATAAGGATAAATTTTTAATGATGGAAAAGAAATCTCTCGTTCGCTTCCACAGATTTTATTGATGCGACATGTTTCGCTAGCATCACCAGGAACAGTTGTTTTTCGATTGTTCCCAACCTCTCACCTCTTCTTTCCCTTCTCAAAAAAATCTTTACAAATACATTCTATCCCATCTGGCCGGACTTCGTGGAAAGACATTCTGAAGGAATAAGTCAAACTTTGTAATATCCACAATATGTTTATTACGACCGGTTTCGGCTACACAGTCATCATCGGGAGACCTGATGATGTCTGTGTAGCCGAAACCGCACTCTCGCCCTTTTGTACCATTTCATTCAAATCTAAAAATGGCATAATAAAGCTGAAAATGCTTTGGCTCATTATTTTTTGTAACAGTAAAACATATGAAATGAATAAAATAACAATTTTTGTAATCATCAGGTCATCCGATGATGACTGTGTAGCCGAAACCGGTCGTAATAAACATCTTGTGGATATTACAAAGTTTCACTTATTCCTTCCAACTCTTTACACCCTGACCCTTCGTCTTACCAAAATTCCCCTCTCTCCTTTTTTCTCTAGTGAAACATGTCGCGTCAGTAAAATCTATGGAAGTGTACGAAATATCTCTTTTCCATTATCATGGCCTATCACGAAGTAACGCCTTCGCATATTGAGTTTATTAATGTTTTAGTTCATCAGAAAGATTTAATCTAAACCAAGGGTTTCCGAACCGTGACCTGCGCTATGCGCTCATTCCGATCAGGAATCCGTTCCACTTAATCAACAATTTTCCGTTTTAAAGTTTTCCCTTAATTTTCCGCGAAAAATCTTTAACTGAAGTGGAAAAAAGAAACATTTTCCAGGAAACTACCGTAAAAGTAAAGTACTATTCTCATTTGAAATATTATTTCAATAAAGATAAAGATTTTTAATATCGCAAAGTTCATGCATTACACGCGGCCCGTGAAGTCTTTACAGGAGCTAATGCGGAGATTAAAGCTTGGATACATCTGATATAAGCGCTGATGGCGATTAGAGAATGGACCCAAGTTACATCTTCACTTCATTCATTGTCAACGAGGAGCAAAGAAAGCGGTGCTTATTTTATACCGTGAGCTGTGAAGGGGATAATATCGGTGAGGGTAAAATGGAAGTGTGGTGACCAATGGAAGCGAAGCGCTGGCCGAAGTATAGCGAGGCTCGGAGAGGAAAATGGCTTCAGGGGAATCGAACACTTCTGCAACTCGTCACGATTTGGAAAAATGAATGGTTCGAAAAAGTGATGGAATCGTCAATAAATTAAAGACCGCTCTTAGGTGGGCCGAGACAAAGAAAGGTATCATCTTTGGCTATAAAAACGCTCCTCAACCAGACAAACGCTTCGCACATAAAGTTACCAGGTGAGATTTCTTTTAATTTATTTTTCTTGCTAAGCTCATTATATCCAATTTTCGTGGATAGCCCCGGAGAATTAACAGTGATGACAGCTGCTTCGGGTTTGAAATTCGTTGTGAGTTGAAATCCGTGAGTGTTACGACCGAGGAAGCCGGAAAATTTTATTTTACTCCTCGGTGAAAGGTTAAAGGAGGTGATCGATTGGAAGGAGAATAGATATCGCCTTTTTGGCGATGGTCTTCTATTCGTCGAAAACGCCGCTTTCGATTACGGGACCTGTCATATCCGGCTGCGAGGTCCTTAATGGTCTCCGTTAGAGTAACGGAGATGGACGAGATAAGAAGTAAATCTTCCACGAAAGAGAAGGCTGTACCGATGGAAGGATGCTTAGGCATTGAGTTGGGAACTAGAAGGAGTTCCGCAACTTTTTACTCTTGTCATTTTACAATTGAACTTTTATTCTGAAGTTTGATTCTGCTTAGCTGAAGTAGGCAGATCAGCTCCTATGTAACTTTTCCTTTGAACTAATCATGATGGTTATCCAAAAGAACTTTAAATTTTAATATCACCTGTAATACGAAAGTATGTAGATTTATGTCTCTTGCTATTAGAAAATAAATTACCTTATGAAACGTGCTCCTAATCCGAAGCACTTACGAGAACGTTATCAATAACATCTTTTAACTTCGTGGTACATTAGAAGTTTGTTCCGTCGTCAATTTCGATATTGACGGAAATGAATTGCTCAATAATAGCATTAACATATTTTTAGGTATTTTATTAATTCGAGGTATTGATCCACAGCTTATTAAGAGCCAGGAAATCCGATTCTACTCATAGCGGACTGAAGAGGTAAACCGATTTTATATTGTTGATGACGTTATCGAAGTGATTTCCCTGTAAGAAATGATGGAAACTTAAATGATCATGATACGTTCCAAAACTTAAAAATATACATACACGTAATAAAGATTATTAGGGAAGCAGTGATCACGTGACCCTCGGCAGACAAAACAGCGTATACGTACTCCATGTATTGCTCGTATTGCAAGACCTCGCTCGAATGTCAAGTTATCAAAAATTTTTGCTCGTCTTGCAAAATACTTGCAAACCAAGTTACTCGCAGTTCGAGGTTTGACAGGAAAATTTTTTCAAGTGAAAATGTTTCAGCAATGAACCACAATTTAAGCGACTCACAATAGTTGTTAGTTTATTTCTATTAGGATATGTCGGATCGCGCAACATGAAGAGGAAAAGTAACAAGAGTTTTTGCAAAGTTTCGCCATTTTTATGGAACAAAATATCAAAATGGTTGACATTTCAGTAACAGACGATGACACTAAAAAGCCAATAGTAAAAGATTGTCCTTAACCTCATGAGATCTTTCTTCCTCCCGCACATTATTCAACCTTAGGGGTGGGCTGATGGAAGATTTTTGGCAATGAATCAACCATAAGCAGATGGGAGCTCGTATATCATTGTGCGACTTTTATGGATAACACCGACGCACTGTGATTCCATTCATAACAATAGCTCGTTATTCATTGATGAGACTATTTTCTTTAAATATAAAGGCTTACGTCTTTCGACTTCATATGAATCGGTAGCAAATTTTCCTTTGAGTACGTCAACCTTTCTTACGTCGCTGCTTAATCGAAAAATATTCATGACTACGTGAAACAGCTACGGCAATTCCACTTACCCTGGACAACTCTGAATATAAATCGATGAAATTTTTCAAATTCTAGAATAGCCCTGCACAGCATAGTATTCTCTGTGACTATAGTGAGACAGTGCATGAATTAGTTATATTGTAATTACTCATGTTACCATAGATTAAGTTTAGATTATCCAGATGTTGCACTACAATCACTTAGAATCATAATAATTTAACGATCCTTGTCTTAACTTTGTTCGTGACGATAACAAAAGAGCATGTAAATGATGAATTATGACCGAAATTAGCGCCATGGATATCGCCGTTTCTAATAAAACGTGAATATCTTTAAGCAGAGCTGTGGAGTCGGATTTAACAGTCAAATCCGACCCGACTTCTCCAATTGTCTATTATTTACCTTTGACTTTTTATGAAAAGTGACTGATTATAAAGACGTTGTGTATATGATAATTATTGTCTGTGTTATACTCTCAGTCTGTAGAAGGTGGTTAGATTGCTTGAATTATCAAATTTACTATGTTGTCGCTATGTTATTTCTACACCTAAGGTTGGGGGTTAAAAGGGGGGTAAAGACATAAGAGATTATCCATATATTTACAGGATTAATGAAGAAGAGGACAATTCCGAAATAACTGAATTGTTTATATTGTATGTGTACTCGTGTCTCGAATCTTGTGCGCCATTTATTCAGAAAATCGAGGCTTTTCGAAAGAAGTGACAAGGAAAAAACTCAATATTCCAAGGCATTACCTCGTGGAAGGCCGTAATAATGGAAATAAAACTTCCACAGAGATTTATTTCGGCGAAATGGTTCGCTAGCAATCATCAGCCAAGATAATTTTCCGTTTCATGAATATTAACAAATTAGTTTGGAAAAAGGGAAGGGTCAGGGTGCAAAGAGTTTGTTCGGAAGACAAATAAATGGTGCCTTTCGCTGCACCTTTTCTAATTCTCGAATACAACACTTATCGGCAGGGTCCCATACACATAGCGTCACATAGACTATGAATATGGGACCCTGTAATAAAAGATCCTGGGACCAATAAAAAAGCTATGCTGTTATTTTTGAAGGAGTTAAACGTACGGATGAATGATCTATATCCTGCTCCTTACGAATTTTATCATTTATGAAAATGCTATAAATGTTATGAACGATATACGGTAGAAACGTAGTGCGTGCGACATATTAAAATTTCCCATAATCTTCGTTGTGTGAAAGTAATTAAACAATTAATATATAGTGTGCTTGCTGGCACATTATATGAAAGAGATGAAAATTTTTTGTGCGCTGATACGCAAGTTACGTACAGGGGAAGTACCCTGCAAGTTGCCTTTCGGCGTGTGGCAGGGGGTGCATGCACCATGACTCTACTTCCCTAATCGTTTACTTTCGCGTTTTGTCCGAGGAAAAAATGAGTTCTTGAATCCATTCATTCTAGCATCTATTTCCCTGATCTTTCTCGCAGTATCGGGACGACCTATGTAACATATTGGACGCATTATATTGGAAACTTAATTTCTGAACGTGCTTTCTCTAAATTTACCCAGTAAAATAACTCTTTGTTGAAATCTTCTAACTTCCAAGATTCCCATCTTGCGTCCTGAAGCATCTGAGTAACACTCATTGATTTATCGTAGTTATTCTTCACAAAACGTATCGCCTTTCGCTGCACCTTCTCTGATTCCCGAATACAACATTTATCGGTAGGGTCCCATACACTACACGCGTACTCAAGACGAGGTCTAACGCGAAATAAATTTTGCTCGCGAACTTTTTCTTCGCTCCGACCGACTATTCTCTTAACGAAGCCGAGTTTCTCAAGTGCTTTTCGTCATATATTATGGATATGTGTACTCCATTTTAAGGCATTCGTGAGAGTTACTCCTAGATATTTCACCGATTTTACTGTTAATAATTTTATCCCCCGGAGACTGTACGATTAATCTTAAATAATAGACTGTCTTTCGAAGAAGTTAACTTCTGAACACATGTCTACATCCAGTTCTAATTGCAAATCATCGCACCATTTCAGAATTTTATCTTTGTAATTTGAGAGGGTTAATCTCTCTCTACTCTCTTTTTCCTTGTAAATTACGGTGTCGTCCGCAAATATCGTAACTTTATTATCAAGAGATTGCTTAGGTCGTTGATGTATACTAAAAATACGCGGTCACCTTAACCACGCCCCCTAAGGACGCCTGAGGTCACCTTAACCACGTTATGATGATTCCACAATATATATTGTGGGAAAACTACAACCATTTTCTTTCTCATCATGATGTATTTCCACAAAACATCGCCAGCAACTGTGAATTTTATTTCAACCACATTAGAACCAATTCCGTCCAGTACTACGCGTTTCTCTACATCGGAGAGGAAGTCCTTTATCCAACTTGTTACTTCTGCATTATTACACTACACGCGTAATCAAGACCAGGTCTAACTAACGCGAAATAAAATTGCTCTCGAACTTTTTCTGCACTCCGACCGACTATTCCCTTAACGAAGTTGAGTTTCTTAAGTGCTTTTCCGCATATATTATGGATACGTGTACTCCATTTAAAAAACTTATTTTGTCTGCGAGCGAGAATAAAGAATATTTAACTGGGGCATTACTGGTGAAGGTTCCAATAATTTGATATGAATATATAATATAATCAATAAGAATGATTGTGTAAATGACAAATAATGCAGTTCAAGGAACGCTTACTGAAGATGAGGGTATTTGAATATCATATATTTTTTCTAATCGCTCCCTGCCTTCGCAATCCTGATCCATAAAAACCGCTATGTTTTAGTCAACGAATAATGTTTTCTCCAATTCTGAGCCGTATTCTTTAACAAATGAGTATTAGCGGATACTCAACCCTTAGTTTTGTGAAGAAGTCAATTTCTGCTTTTCGGATATTATCAGTGCATGATCGTACACAAGTCCTCTCCTCCCGTTTATGGGAATATTCCGTCATTGTTCCATTAATGAAAGCAGCTCTTATAAATGTTAATAGGCAAACTCCATAAATCTGAAAACGAAAATCTGAGGCCAGTTTTATCCTAATTCTCCCATATGATCGTCCTGATCTAAAAAAAATTGAATCGATATAGCTAAATTTACTGTTACAAGTTACGCTTGACGAATGAAGTATTGGGGCAATGTATAAATGATGCTACGCTGGAGGAGAAAAAAGAACGATTAACAAATGACTCTCATGATAAGTGACAATGATTGACGAGATGGAATGTGCGTGATTCGAAAGAATGAGAGTAAACGATTTAAACGGAAACTATGACAACGAGACTATCAATTGACACGAGAAAAATTGAAATACGAGTTCATGGAATAAAGAATTTTAAGACAGCCGTTACTGTTTATTAACTGCCACCTATTTCGTGTTACGGAAAATTAGTCGTTGCCTGTTCAACTGCGTACGATTCAAAGAAAAGACATTTTTAAACTGGACTGCAATCTGAAATCGTCATTGGATGGGAAAGGATACGAGTACTGGAGACAGAAATATAGGGACAGACGAAAATAAAGACGAGTCGAGACAAAATTAGGAATAAAGACATCGGAAGAAAGCTACGTATTTACAGAATCAACAGCAGAAGAGAAGAATACCAAAATAATTGCATGGTTTACATCATGTCCTCAAACTACGTAGGAAGAAGTAGACATTGATGCTTTACGGGAGACCAGAAGTAGCTCTCCAAATGTTATCAGGCAATTTCATAGGTTACTTGGTAAACCTGGTAAATCGACCTTGTCTGTTAGTTAGCCAGCAATTGGCAATAATAAGTGCTAGTGAGCGAAAACAAAATTGATGGGAATTGAAGAACCTCTGGAAATCATAGCTGAACTTACCACATATTAACTACGCTAAGAAAGCGATTTCCTTACAAACATAACATAAAGGTAATTTTGGAATTGGAATAAATTTAAAATACTGCCTGGTATAAAAATTGAAAACAATTAAAGTAAAAGACGAATTGCGTAAGATAAAATTCCTTTTGGCATCAAATTGATTTTAACCCGCAGCACAGTGGGCTAGAATCGAAAAAAGCTGGCCAAAAATAAGAAAATGTTTTTTACACAGGAAAACGGGTAAGGGTGACTTTGCGCAAGATGGTGCGCACCCAGGAAAAATCCCAAGGAAGAATGAATTTCCCGGTCCCGTCAGACTTTTTTCAAGTCCATTCTTCCTTGGGATGAAATGTTTTTTGTTTGAGTTCGAACTTTGATACTTCGCAGGGTTATTCTTAAGTACATTCTGCATATAACTACCAAATTATTTACTTTTATTCCCGTGCATTAAAATTCTACAGGTGGTCAAAGTTGACCAAATTTTACGAAAAAAGTCGGTCTTCGATTTTTCACAAATTTCTTCAAATTCAAGCCAACACTAAGCCCAAATCAGCAAAATAATCGGATAAAAAACGATATTGTATTATAAAACTATTCTTTATACTTTATCTTACTTGGTTTGAATGATCACAGTAGAATATTTGCATAAGTTATACAACAAAATGGCGAACCCATATTTTACGGCAAATTTTCACTAAAGTGAGGAAAATAGTACCACGTATACCATGGTATATGTACCACGATGTACGCGGGCTTACTTATACCACGGTGTTCTTTGAAGCTTCCTGAAGAGGAATCTGAAGTAAAATCCTGCGACAATTTGCGACGCCGATTTATATACCGAATTTTCGTTGGCGATGCAAGAACCATATTCGCGCACAAACGAATTCAAACTAATATATGCAACTAACATATTCCTTTTATGAGTAAAGAGAACAGGACTAAGCAGAGTACTATTGAGCCTCGACATAGTATTAGGACACTCGCCCACAAATTCTTGTCTCTGGTCGCTGGCTTCTAGGGAAATAAAAATCATATAATTTCCATTATATTTTTATCATGTTTAGGTATCCCATTATATAATATTCAAATAAAATATTTTATGGCTTATTGTAAGCATTACAAATATCAAGATTGGTGAAACCGCAAAAATATTCCTTCAATAACCTGTAATGTTGGCTAATTAGAGCTTGGATCTGCATTAGACACTTAAGCATACAAATTTTCTCGTCCACGAAATTGAAAGGCTATTACGTTACAATATCAAAAGTAATGATTATTTTTTATTAAATTCACAAAGTTAAATATTTAATCCCGCAGAATTCAAAAAGAATATTTAGTTTGCTGACCGAGAAATATAGTAACGAGAAATATAACTATATATTATATTGCTATATTATTATACATACAAGTTCAACGCACTAAAGTCTTTTTCAAACTTTTAATCGATTTTTTTCCTCTGAATGGAGACTTGAATTGTATTTACATAAGGTACATACTTTGGATAGGACGTAGAAGTTTTGTATGAATTTATTTTTAGCAAGCGCTTACGGTGGTGCAATTCTGTACTGTGAAACTGAGAATTAAAACGTCATCTATTTCGTTAAAAATAACGGTAATAAATTGAAAAGTAGCAAACAAAATTGAAAAGTCCTTTTCAAACTTGGCTGTATAAAGGTATTGTCCAACGTACGGATCACGGACCAGAATGTTGAAAGTTGTGGGGTTTGGAACCTGTCAATCTTCTCGATGTTTAAAGAATATACTTTTGTCTAAAAAACTCGAATTTTGACGTATGAATACGCCAAAGAATGTAGCGTAACGAAAGCTTTTCTCGTTTTACATTCTTTACAATTATCCTTGTTTTTCCTGAAAATGGATAAAATTTATTAACTGAAAGCTTGTTACACCCTTAGCGGCCATAGTTTTACTGATATGAGTAGTTATTTGCTCACTTGCTCGTGTATCTGGCAATAACAATTTACACTAAAGTAGTTTTACGAAAATACGAACAACGTGCACAAGAGTATGGTGGCATATATTAAGGGGTCCTCATTGGCCCGCTTTTATTGAAATTTCTTAGGTAGCCTCGAAAGTCCTAACACCATGTTGTATAACGTCGCATCCATTGCTTTTTAATATTACCTCATATGAGTTTTGCTCGAAATGTTTCACTTAGAGAACATATGAATACTGTCGACCAAACAGAATTCGTCTTTATTTTCCATTTCACACATGCGACGGCTAAAATCCTTCTCATTCAGATAGCCGCACAAAAGCATCAAAAATAAGAATTAAGCGTTTATTGCGAATACTTTTCAGTGTTCAGTTGAAAGGAGCGGTTCATATCGCTTTCCGGATAGATCTGAAACCTGAAAGCAAACAAAAGGCGTGACGTAATTTGCATCGTGAGCGTGGAACTGGGGTCGAGAGAAGGTCAGAGAGGAGTGTCGTGTCTATTAACGAGGTGTCAAGGCTCGCCCTTGCCACTCGCTGACCCTTTTGCGGACATTTATTTCAAGTACAAACTCATCCATTCGTAATCCCCGCCGAAATATTGTATCGGCGATCTTAGGAAGAAAGTATTAAAGAAATCCTATTAAAATTATATACACAAAAGAAAGGATTTATTTACATTGATGACCTGGTAGATGTGAGAAGCAAACTTAGATTATTAGCCGATGATACTCTCATATACAGATAGATAACATCAAAAAAGATAACAGTATCATACAGAAGGACCTAAGCGTTATATCAGGTTGGTACAAAGATTGGCAGCTTGATTTGAATGTTAAAAAGTGCGTTGCTATGCCTTTTACCCGTTCTACCAATGTTATTAGCGTGCGATATCAAATTTGAAGATTTGCAATAAAGTTCGTGCGGCACAATAAATACCTAGGAATTACGCTTAGCACTGGTTTATACTTCAAAGAACATATTCGTTATATTATAGGAAAAGCGAAAAGAGTGCAGAGATTGACAAGTAGAACCCTGAGGGGATGTCCATCAAGAATCAAAGAAAAGAAAAATATTTCCCTCATTCGGCTTATTCTAAAATACTGCTGCGCGATTGGGACCCACATGAAATAGGATTAGTTTCTGATTTAGAGATGGTCCCACGCAGAGCGGCTCCTTTCTTCAGCGAAGACTTCAGGTTCAACAGTAATGTTTCGGCTGTGATAAAATCCCACGGGTGGAATTCGCTCCAGATGAGAAGTTTAGATTACCGACGGAAGCTTCTCGACAAATTCATCGATTCAGAATTTTTAGAAGTTGAAGACATTGTCATCCGGTAAACAACGAGCCCGATCTCAGAGAGGCGACGAGCAAGCGTAACGAGGAAATAATCGCTATAACAGATTGTTAAAAGTAGTCGTTCTTTCTCCAGAGCATTAGAGGAACAGGATGGATTAGTTTAGGTCTTTGGTGTTGATAAAACCCCTGCCATGCGCCGCTTGCGGTTTGCGAGGCGTGAATCTAAATGTAAAAAAATCTAAAATCTAAATGTATATACGTAAATGCCATTCTAGACCTTATTCCTTTTCATTTGTAAGCAATATCTATTCACTAATGCTGTGTTAATAAGATGACGTAATTAGTTTGTGTATTATTGCAATTACTTTCTTTTACTAATTCCGTAAATTATCTGATATGTTGTTAAATTATGAAGAGTAGCCACTAGACCTAATGTATCGCAGCGAAAAGAATAATATTAATTACTGTAAAGCGTTAATCCGCGATATCTCACAGAGTTAGAATAAGTATAAAGATTGCAGTTTTATGACATTGGGGGTGTTGATGCTGTGTAATTTTTAACTCACCTTCTTCCCCCTGCCCTCTCCTGTCATTAAACTTCTTTTAATAATGTGTCTAACAATAAATGTATTTGCGTAATAAATATCGAATTACAGTTTGTTGAAAAAACTAGCGTTGATTGTCCTCATACATCGAAAATAAACGCGAGCTACTTCAAATTGCATCAGCGGCAAAAATGGCCAAACGACCTAAAAACAATAAAAATATTGGATGTTATTTTTTTGCATTTTAATTTATTATTTTTTTAATTTCCTTAATTTAATTACTACAGTTTTAAGGAAAGTGGAGTTTTGTGTTCCAGACACTTGAAATAATACAGGTTGGTCTTCAAGAAAGTGATTGCCAATAATACGGAAATTAACCCCAAAAGGCAACTTTTCCTAGTAGTAGTAATTTTAAAGGTGCTTCAACAGCACTTTTTAACAACAGGTGAAAAACTAAATTCATGCTAACTCTCTGAATTATATGCAATCCTAGACTAAAGTACCACAGTATTTTAAAAATGCTTTGACAACTAAGGTCATTTCGCACGTGAACCCTATCGGGAATCGAACCCGGAACCGCTTTCACCGAAGTCAACTCTCTTGGCTTTCTGGAGGCTCTTTTACCAGTATTGAATCCTAAAATACAAATAGTGCTGAGAAAGAGGAGCCAAAAATGCATATGGTTCTAGAGAGCACCTGATTCTGGTTCTGGTGGCACTATGAAACAGCTCTGAGATGTTTAAATCTCGTCTAGAAAGACAACAGCAGTAACCAAGGGATTCATTCCATGGAGGTATTATTTACTCGAGGCTCTTCTGTGGGATCATCTTAAACTTGTTGACCAAATTAATGCTTCTAAGTGAATTGATCATCAAATGCCATTTAATGAATGGCATATTTCCCAATCAATGGTGTCTGATTTTGTAACGAGTAAGACAGATCGGTAATGACGTTTACACAAGTATTAGAACTTCTGAATGGATATAATACAGATTCAACTTGGTCGTCGCGAAGGACTCAAAAGGAAGTAAACTAAAGCTAAAATTATCTACATTAACGATCTGGAAGATTCGAGAACCATAAAGAGACGGATTCTAAAACAAGCTGTTTCCGTGATGGAAATCACGTTGGAATTTCTATTTGGTTAAAAAAGGTCTACTGATCTCTGGGATAGAGAAAAATAAATTTATGGAACGTGAACGAATACATTGATGTTTCATGTAGCAATATCAGGTAGAAAACAAGGACTTTGAGGTACGTGATTGAAACATATTAAGTTCATTGGCATATTAAATGAGGCACCAATCAATAAAGTGTACCTGATTTTTCCAAGAGAAATTAATGATCTTTACGAAAAAAGTCCAATTAAATGTAGAACTCCCTAAAGCTGCGACTTTCAATCCTTCATTTACATTTACATTTAAGCCCTGCAAACCGCCAATGGCGCGTGGCAGGGGGTGTAAAATACCTATATCCCTAACTACCCTGGATAGCTATTAGCTTCTCTGATACTTCGAGGGAAAAATGACCAAAAATATCTATCCGTCCTGGCGACTATTTCCCTGTATCGCTTTTTCGTTTTCTTTCAAAGATTACGTGCATTACTAGCTGGGATGAGAAAATCAACTATCTCCTCCCCGAGATCCGTAGAGACAAACTTATCGAAAAGGTTCCTATGGTATTAAAGTCTTCTATCACTAAGCGAGTTCCATCCGAGGGATTCTTTCATAGCCGAAACACAGCTGTCAAATCTGAAATCTCCCTTAACGAACCTAGCTGCCCTACGTTGAACCATCTCAAGATGGGATGTTAATCCTACTTCGTGAGGATCCCAAATCGCACAGCAATACTCAAGGAGAGGACGAATCAGGGAAAAGTACGCTATTTCTTTTACACTCGATAAGCAGCCCTGGAATCAATTCAATCTTGGAATTTGCGTTTGTGACAAATGGCTGCCCTCGAATTAGATCTAAAGGTCACCTTATTGCTGTAAAAGGAAACTAAATATATCTGAGTGATTAGCGTGGAGAATTATCAAATGAATAATGCCGGTGGCATCAGAGATGCCGAAATAAGTATAATACATTATAGGCAATTTCTTGATCACTTCATTTAAGTGATGATGATTCTCAACACCGTGTGTTTAGAATTTTGGTTACGCCTTATCAAGTCTGTCGATTGGCATTGTGGGTTTATCGTTTTATCTAAGTTAATTGGCCTCCTCTTGCCAGCAATGGCGGGAAAAGACTAAAGCAGAGACCAAGGAGTTTCATGACGATATCATTTACTTAATTTAGATCGGATTGAGGAATAGCATTTATATGTCATTCCGAATTTTTTCTCGCGAATATCAATTTATTCACGATATGAAACATTATTTGAAACTTTCCAAAAGGAATGGTGCAACAAAAAATCCTCTGCAACGATAAAACTGGAAGACTAAAGCGAATTATAGCGAAATGTATACCTGTCACAAATATTTAAATGCATTAATAATTGGGATCAAAATCCGATGTCAGAAATCGTACAGTGAAAATTAAATAAGTATGTGGAATAAGAATGAGTCTTTACAATGAATAAATGTTAACATATTGCTATATATTTTATTAACTTCATTCAATGATAGATATTTATTCAAAAGAGTATGATTGAGCATGAGATCCATTAGCACTTCATCAAATTAATTCGTAAATTATTATTAACATTTTCTAGACAGGTAAATCACCCTCCATTTGAATACTATATAATTTTGAGTTACCTGAGGTTTATTCATAATAATTACTTTTACTATTCTTCTAGAGCTAATAGAAACATAGCAATAAATACAACAGCAAAATAATCCATAGAATAATTCCAATTCAATGTATGAAAATGTAATTTTTATTATCACAATTTTAATTCAGATTTTTCTTTTGAACTATATTTGCAATCACATTATTCAAGCGATAAAATATATCAGATCAACATCCGTATCATATTAATATTATCACCAAGTATCATACCATATGTACATTCCACAGAAGCAGTTCACACATCAATAAAGTGGTACCGATATTCTTAGGATCCAAACTGTTTAACAGTGAAACAGTGAAGTGCCTACCTTAACATCAGGAACATCAAAATCTCATATGTTTAAATGATAAAAATTTCAACCCAACTTCATTTAGCAAAATATTGTATTGAAGAAAATTAATGAACGATTTTTGAAAGAATGATACACATCTACCAGGCTAAAATATCTTAAATTAACATTGAATTTCAAGAGACTTGAAAAACGTCCAATCCATCACTACTTCTCTCTAACGAGCGATTCGGAAAGAAGTAATTGGACTACTTTATAAAACTACATCGTGAAATTGAGAAGAAAAATTCCGACTTTCTAATAATTAAATATGGACTGGAATAGAACGTATTCTGAAGTCTATAGAATGAAGAGTCGTCTTCGAAAGATAAACTACCATGAAATGGTAGTGTATGGATGTTTAAATGAAACTTATTTTAAAAGATATTTAATAAATTTTCAGATGATACAATAGACATATCGTGACTTCAAAGCATATAGTAATGAATCATGTCAGCAACATCAGTACAGAAATTCAAATGCAATTGAATGTAATTTTTCGTTTCAATTTACCATTGACATATTCATAGAATTTAGTTTCTCTTTCAAAATTTTCTCGCTGATTCTGTTTTTCATTAACATTAATATCAGACATAGCTTTGGACCTTCTTTTCCGTTCATATTTTAATGGAACCCAACACAAACTACGGTATAAATACAACAGAGAATCACATTGCTCGACTTCATCGGGAGATTTCAAAGAAATTTTCAATGTAGAAAATTGCAGGTTAAGCATTATATCTTAAATATGAGTATCTTTAGCGTTTGCTTGCAATTTATTTCAAACAAAATCTCTTCTCCAGTCATTTGCTCATTGATGAGAGGAAGTCCTTAAAGATAGTACGTTTGAATCGGTGGAAATTAAAAATTTTACGTCATACAAGCACCTCAAAAGCATAGAAAGTTAGCTTGCGTTGTTGCTTTTAAACTTGCGAACCGGTGACTCGACGAAAAGGCTACGCATCATCTAAACGATGAGCTCTTCAGTGCAATTGTTTGAATTATTGTCCTATCCAGTAACGTCGTGCCGCTAATCAGTTCAGCATTAAAAATTAGCCTGCATTCTCGATGAAAAGAGAAGAGGCTGGTTAACAGGAATATCGCACCGTGATTACAGTCTTGTTTTAGAGGCGAAATGGGTGGGACACGTTAAATGAGAATTGTTCGAGGCGAGTGAAAATCTCTCTCGAAATCCACCTCCCGATATCTGATGTCTTTATTTGACCCTACGGCGTCCACAGATGATAAAAGGCCAACTGAATGCAGCTATGGGCGAGGTGCAATACACCTGAAAATAAATTAACGGATGGATTTTCGTCACTTTGTGTAATCTTGATGACATCGCGAGGACTCCTTGAATAAAACAGTTTTGAACAACAAAAAAAAATTACTTTCACTAATCCACAATATATATTTCGTCGGACACTATTTTCGGCTATTAATAGCCATCTTAAGTCCTACCCCCGAATATAATTAATAGCCGAAATTAATATTGTGGTTGAGTGAAATTAGTTTTTCTTTGTAGTTTAAATCTTCTTATTCAACAAATCCTCGTGATACTTAGGAATTATCAGTTTTCGCCTAATCAGAATCCGAAGTCCTCCGCGGCAAAGGCATAATTATTCGCATAATAACTCCTGCGAAGACGACTGCCGTTAAGGGACACCTAAACTTGTAAGAAGTGCTGCATATTTGCAAGGAAATTTCATATATAATTTTTACCGTTGAATCATCTTAAATTTATGCAAAGCTTAGATAGATATTAATCGGTGAAGTGGTTTTTATTTGTAAGCAACACAGAAGGTTGGAAAGATATGTCAAATATAGAGATTACAGATTGTAATGTTTATGACCTTACCTTTCACTGTTTGCGCGCTAAGTAGTATGCGCTTGCGGGACGCAGTTGGGAGACCCTTGCTCTACGGGTTTAACCATAGGTTTATCCGTTATTGTAAAGGGTCTCTTTCGTTTGATCAGAAAAGATGACGGAAAATCGGAAGGTGGACTTCGACGTGAGTCATAGCTGATTTCCAATAAGCTTTCAAAATGATACAATTTCAAGATTAAAGCGTTAATCACTGTGATCGGCTGTCAAATGTGCCTCTCTCATTGTTAATAAATGAGATCAGATATGAGCCTCGCTGCGTGATCGACGTGACGGAGGAAGATGAAAGAATTCGGGAGAGGAAGTGGAGGGTGAGGTGGCGGCAGGGGTCGGGGAAATAATGAGCAAAGGGCTGAGAGCATTTGGTCATTTTCGATGGAATCGGAGGAGCCAGGATTACGTCCGTTCATTTCAATCCGTTGGTGACGCCAGAGAGTTATTGCGGGGGGAAATATTACGCAAATTTCTTCACAGCGTGGTGGACCACGTGAGTGTAATGAAAATGCACACGTTTCCCTTTTCAGCATAATTTCGTCCCGCGTGCTCCTTTACGAAACAAGCTTATAACAAGCTGGAAAACTGAAAATGATCCTTGTACACAATGAAAAGATATAGAAATTAGAATTATAATATAACCGGTAGCAAAACAAAGCAAAGGTTAAATAAATGGTAAATTTTAACATATTTTTCGTTGACGATGAAAGACTCGGAGATGATAAATTGATTTCCACTTTTTACTGTGGAGGAAAACTTTCGTTAAATTTAACTTTGGCTTCTTCATAAGTGACAGGAATGCGGAATGTACCCGCAAATTCATTGCCAGAATCGTTTTTGGTTTAATCAAACGTTGAATTTCATTGAGCGTCGCGAAGAAAACATGATTGGATAAGATAAATTTCAGTTTAAATCCAACTAATTCGGAAAATGAGAAATAAGTATGTTAGAAATTGGGATCGGACCTTGAGAAAGGCCGTAGAGTGGGTTGTGTGTGTGTGGGGGGCGTGGGCGGGAGTGAACTACGTGGCACGCGACTTCCGATCCATTCCCCTAACAATGCAGTCGTTCGGTAAGCGACGCGTGTCTTTCTGCGGCGTTAGAGGAAGTAAGAGGTTGGGTTGGGTTGGCCCAAAGGATAAAAATAGTAGGCGAGGAAGGTCGGCGAGGGGCGGACCGGAGCGCGATGACTCCCTACGGCCATCTCCTCGAAGAATATGCTGAAAACGCCGGCAATGACGAAGCAGGAGTACCAACCTCGGGAACGTAGCACAGCCGCAAACTTGTGGAGGCGATGGGATTGAGTTGGATGTTGTGAGGATGCAGTAAGGTGTGATATTCCCTCTACATCAAATTCTCAATCTTCATTCCCCAAACTTTCACAACATTTCTTGTTCTATATTGACAGCCAAAGTCATCTGTAACTTTATGGGACTGCTTTGAGAACTGAACCAATGACCACTTACATTGTAGGCGCCATATCCTACCGATTAACCGGGGATCTCCGAGATTTTATTTTTTCCCAAGTTACATTCTTTCTGAACTGACACCCCAAGACCTATAATTTTTCGTAAACAGAGGAAATCGTTCACATCACAATCTTTTACAAATAACTGAACGTTATAACTAAAACTAAACAATGGAAATAAAAAATGTTTTGGAGGGATCTTTTCTAAACCAGGGGTGCGTTCATAAAGTATACCATAACTGGATATGGCTTTTAGATCGGAGCAGGAAAAATGGGAAAGCAAATGACACTAATCGGGAATAGTCATTTCTCGGGATGCCATTATCATTCCTCAGTTTCTTTTGTGTCGATTCGTCTTCTGCCGCCGAACCTAATCGTTGAGAGGGTCGGGGTCCGCCACGCGACCCATGAAAAGCACTATCCCGCTGCGATAATCCCAGATGAAGAAAATAAACGGATGGTCCACCTCGAAGTATTTGTCGCCGAAGGAGCCGATCCTCTCGAGGCCGGATGCGGTTGCTGATGCGGCTTCTGCCCCATCCTCGCGTATCTCCAACACAGTTCTGGAAATAGACATAAATGACTTACAGCGAATTATCAGGGAAACTGATCCAGAGGCTTTACGAATAGAACTCGGCATAACGACATTCTAGATGCCATCGCTGTTATAGGGGTCAATTTATTATTATGCTAGACGGTAGCTTGAGAATCTCCTCCCGTCGGAGGGTTCGCTCAAAGGAGAGCCTAAATTAAGACTGCTAAGATACGTAATTGAGTATGCTTCATAGCTCACGTGTTTGAGTATAATGGAGCATTTACCAATTAATAAAAACTCTTGGAAATACCTCATTTAATTAAATATTTTTACTTTTTTTAGTGTGGCAACTCAATGATACATGTTTCTCTGTACAAGAATGTTATACTCAAATGGAGGTCTCCATCAGATCTTTGAGTCTAAGGACTGTCAAGAGCAACCTAAAGCCACTCCTGTCTTGGTATTATTTACTACTTTATTCTTCTATCTTCTACCTTAAGATACATTTATGTTACTTAAAATTACCTATTTAACGACCTACTTTTTTCTTTTTGATGCCTTATATATGTATTTGATCGAGTGACACATTTTACATTGAGGCCAAACTTTGGATTTTTACAGCGAAAATTAACTTCTGTTCAGATATGTATTGTGTCATATGATAGCTTTAAAATTTTGCAATTACCTGTTTTTTCTGTTTACTTTCTTATGCCTTTCTGTGTCCCCTTTTCTTTACGGCTGTTTTACAGCCACCCTGAAAATGCTTGTTTTTAAGTTTCAACTTATTATATGTCTAAGATATTTCAACGGTATACTTTGGAGACTTCAACGACTGAAATTCCAGAGGGACTTCAAAGCTTTGTTCTATAAACAGTATTTACTCACTTTTAGTAAGTGATTTTGGCCGGAAGTAGGTAATAATATTAATCATATTTTGGATATTTCTATCAATATATTAAATGAAACTCAAAAAAGAAAATTTAGCACAAAAAACAAAAGGGATTGTACTTAAAATAGTATTGCATGATCTAGTGTCGTAAATCGTCAAACATAATTTGGTATTGGTATTTTATGGAAATAATTTTATGCGATGAAACTGGTGATAAAGTATGTAGACTAATTTATTAACTGAAATCCACCAGGATTGCTCAGGAAATTTTCTAAGGATTTTTCAAGCCAAATATTTCTAGGAAAAGTTGCTATAATTTCTCAGGAAAAGTATCAATCCCATAATTTGTGGAATCCACCCGATTTGAGAGAACTTTAAGGTGATGGCTGGAGAAAACCTCAAGCAAAAGAAAATAGCAACATCTTTAAAAGATGTCAAATAATGTTCTATGCTTCATGGTAGTGTCTTTAGGCTGACTTATTTGATGGTTTTTTTTTGAGGCTGTCAAAAGATGAGAAAGTATAGAATGACAATAACATGTAATAGAATGGATAATGTCGATGATTTTCGAATATAAGAGAAAATAGTAATGAATTTGTGAAAACTAAGCCGAATAAAAAATTACTGTGCTCCACTTCGAATGTACCACGAAAAATAACTATTGTTGCAATAAAAAAGTTCATTATCTGAGATTTGAGGAGATGGACTTGGAAAATTATTTGCGAATTACTTTGGATTGGTTAAATAAAATTAGCATTAAAGAAAATCATCGCTTAGGTTATGCAAAAGTGATGATATCGATTCGTCATCTATCGTGATGAATTAAAAAAATTAATGGATTGATTAAAAAATTAAATTAATGGATTAATAGTCATCGATTGTTGTCGTCTTTTCGTAATAAATTTAAAAATTAATGAATTCATCTGGTGATTGATATAGTTTGCGATTGACAGTGGATATTCCGAAAAAGTTGCAACCCGAATTTTGTTGAGGTCTCCAAATCTTACTTTACACTTCTCCATAACGTAATTAATACTAAACACATGGCAATTATTTGTGACAAAATAACATTACCACGAAGAACAATTCGCTTAGGAGTTGGTACAGAAACCGATAGCTATAATCTGCCAGTGAGAGAACAAGTTGAAACTTGCCTTACAAACTAATAACACGTGCGCTCAGGCAGGGATCATACATTTTCGCTGATTGGAACGCCATCTCTGTGTCAGGCCGAGAAATCTTCACCCTCGTACCCTCGTAAGAAGTTTCCTATTAGAAAGATTTTTACCGTCTTAGAATTGGAAGAAAGTGGGATGAGTAGGGATTCCTAAATCGTTTTCTCTCGGGACTCCGAAACATTCCCGAAGCCACGTTATTTATTTCAATTATCAGAGACGGTATCAAACTCAGAGAAGGAAACAGTTTATAAATCAATAAGGACGAGTACAACGGAGAAGGGAGAGGTTCGAGATAGCATAATATATCTATATTATACGGTATATCTATAATAAAATAATATAATATCGTATATTTTGCCACCTAATTGCATCACAAATCTGTTATTTGATCAAATTAGGTATGTTATAGCATAACTGAGCCTTATTTTTAGAATTACACTGGAACATTATGATTATTGCTTCTCTTATTTAATGTACTGAAGAGGGTTACCAATGTTCTGAAAAGCATTATCATTTAGACTTTTTCCTTTACATTTGAGGATTTATAAAATTTAAAAAAACGTAGGTTATATGAATACGAATTAACCCGGCATTCAACACTGTAGTCACTGGTTTGCCCGGCAGTGCTTACAGTAATTGATGATTGAAAAATTTTTCTGAGAGATTTTTGAGTTGTAATTTTTGTGTGTTCCCCTGGGATAAAATAGCGTTTTCCCCCTATTTCTAGACCAACGTTTCGCTAGATTTGGGAGCTAAAAACATAAACTAAAGGAAATTAAATGAAGTTTCCAAAACTTGTGAAGTAAAGACTTCCACCATATTGTGCAATAATTTCCGAGAAAGAATGGAAAGGAAATCCGAAAACCCTGCGGATTACATGAGCAGATTGTCCAGCTGGGACACCATCTCTGATGTGTACGCTGATTTTCCATGCAAAGTGAACTTCTTTTCCTGAGAGTATTTCACTTTGAATGTTTCTCATTTACCACGACGAAAATTTTTAAACATCTTTCAGAGCAGTTTAGGGAAAATATATTTCTCATTGACTTCTTCTCAGACTTTTTCGTCGCTGAGAAAACATGAAAACTATTGAGGTTTGACTATTGAAGTATGACTGGTACTAAGAATTAGTGTTAATCCGAATCACTGAATAAATCAATTGTTTTTTAAGGAAAGGTGAACTTTGCACGATGAAGTCGTGCTGCTGACCCCAAAGGAATAACAACTCTGAAAGATAGCGACATGATTGGGACTCGAACCCAGGTCTCCCACTTTCCGGGCAGGTATTCTAACCACTTCACCTTTGAAAATAAGTTCACCTTTCCTTAAATTCTTGTGATTTCCTTTGGGGGTTATCCTTATAAGACCGCTTTGTGAGTTGGTTGCCTCAGTAGGGACCTCAGGCAGCAGTTCGTGCCATTAAGTTGGAGGCTTACTCGCATATTTATAATAATAATTCAAATAACTTTGTTTTCCGTTCTCATTCGCTACCTCAAGTGATAATAAAATGGAAAATATTACTCTCAGGTTTATCTAACAATTAATTTCCTTTTCGTTTGGATGATATCGATGTTGAATTATTTGACTGTAGCCACTCGAGTACGACCTGATGGTTTCATCTACATATACTTGAGACGGATAAGTGATTTGCCACCCCTGGAAGAAGGCAAAGACATACGTTGTTGGATAGTGGGCGAAGGAGTTAATTATAAAGAAGTGAAGAAAAGGGCATCAAATTGGGATATAATTAAATATTAGTTTACTGAGAAACAGATGATTAATGTATTAATTGATGGCAGAGGATTAATGCATTGCCCACAAGGGTTCCTAGGCTTAGGTTTTAGTCCCAACTCAAAATTAACGGGGCAGATTACAAGTAAAAAGTAATATCTTTAAAGAAAACAAAAGAAAATACTCTCTTGTGAATAAAGCTTCCAAGGAGAGTAACAGTTTATCTGCAGAAGTTTGCCTTTCCCCAAACGCAATCAGAGTTTCATTGAATTTATAAGTAAAATTAACAATCTGGAAAAACAGTCTTCCGGTAACAAATTGTGAGAAGAGTTTTAATTGTTTATTAGGGTTGGGAATCGTCGGCCTTGAAACTGCTACGGTAGCCGTGAAGTTTTTTTTCTACTATGAACTTTTTTGGCAGTTGCATAATTAGTTGACAGGTATGAGAGAAAAGAGAGGAACTTCACACTTATGGGCATGCAACTTGGAATAAACCCAAAGGTTAGATGAATGTGAAAAAGTCTGATGAGACCGTGCAATCGAACCAAGGCTCTCCGATTTTGTAGGCGGGTGTTTCACATACCCCTGAAAATAGACTGAGACTTTTCTGCGAGATCGCCGGTTAAGGTTCAAAATCACGGAATTCCATTTACCCTATGCGTAGTTGATATGTTGTAGTATATAGTATAAATTATGACGTAAACGTCGCACAGTGGGCTAGAATCGGAAAAAGCTGGTCAAGAGGCCAAAAGTTGTTTTTTAGAGTGAAGAACGAGAAACTTTGCTTACGGCCGGCTTTTTTCGATTAATGCCCACAGTGCTTCGCCATTAGATCAAGTATATTACTGCTGCGAAAAGATATAACAATGATAATAAATCAATTTCAATCGGAGATACTTATTAAATTGTCGTAATAAAATAATATTAAATTATCTCCTCTTTGTCGTTCGAAGTTTGGTCTAAAGAGACCACTTTTACAAATATTCCTTACCAAGCACACTAACAAACAAACGTTGTTCTGCCACACGCCAAAAGGCGGCTCGCGGGGTATTTATATAGATGTAGATGGAGAACCAGTAATCGAACACGGTACGTCCCTGTTGCTAGACAAGCGTGCTAACCCGGCGGTTAGCATTCTTAGCAAGGGCGGCAGGTAAAGAAATAGCACTACGCTGAGGGCGAAATATGAAAAAAGTACTTAGAAAAAGCAAAGAGAGTGACTTACTTGTGCGCTATTCCACCAACGTGAAGTCCTCTATCTTCCGACATACCCGAGAAATCAGCGTGAACCGCCGAGAAGATGTCTGTGACGCCCATCGTGACCAGGGTGCTCTGAAGCTCCGCTCCGCGAGCCACACGGAATCGTGGCAGTCTTATGTTGACCATTTCATCCTGAACATCGCAAATGAATGTTATTATTCGTTTAGTTGTATAAAAACATAGGCACTGGCTATAATACACAGGATGCAAACATGAACTACAACGAGATTCCAATGTAAGAAATATTTTTAATTCTTTACGTACAACAAAAGGTATTGGTACCTCGGATAACAACGTGAACAACGAATGATTCGTTCCGGAATTTCATCCGTTAGCCGAAATCTTCATCAATGATCCGATTGCTCATAATTTGTCAAATTTTAAATTACGCCTAAACACAGCCAGGAGACTGTCCGTTACTTCCAAATAAATAAGGGTAGATGTTCAGCAGATATTATTCTTATAAGAGATATCGACAAAAGAGCACTCAGCAGATTTTAATTGTGTAGTAAAAATATACCTTCCGGTAGACTCACGAAACACAAAATTCGACAAATTCAAAAATTTATTACGGAAAAATAATAATTGTTAATGATGATATTTCTGTATTAAAATTAATAAAACATTTCGACTACAACATTTAAAGCAAAAACAATCGAAAATTTATGTATAACATAACAATCTGATATTCAACAATAATGTTGCGTTTTTGCAACGTTGGCCGGAAACGTGGCAATAATTAATGAAGCAAAGATTTCTCGAACATATTTTTCACGTTTAATTTCACTTTCTTCTGCATCGTGTATCCTATGCATAGCTGCGAACCGTCTATACATAATAGATTACGGAGTACTACTACTTATCTAACTTATATTTGAATAAATATTAACGAAAACGGTTAATAATATCTCGAAGGTTAGAAGTTGAAATTTAATGGCGAAAATATGAGTAATTTGTCAAAAAAAGTGAGAGAATATATTTTTCTACATGGAAAATTTCGCGATATCCATGGTAATATATGTGTATTGCGTGGTTGCCTAGCTCCGATTAACAAATACCAATTTTGCATAAACAAAGGATTGTTGGTGTCAAAAGTCGATGTAGTATATGTTATTTTATAGCAGGGAACCTAACCTGAAAGTCTCCAGCAAATCCCTGTTACGCAAGTCTGGTGTTCCCCTTGTTAGATATTTGCCATACCATCTAAATGATGGATGGCAAACCTAATATAATAGCTAAAATCTTTCAGCAAATTTTGTAAGCATTCATCTTTAGCAGGTTAGCAACTATAAAGCCTCGATTATCATACCAGTGTTCTATGAAAATAAGTTACTTCCCGTAAAAGTTAATTTTCTAATTCAATGTTAGTGCTGGAAAACTTTAGTTCCTATAGTTACTAAATGAAATTTTATTTATATTCACGGTTTAATCCGTTGGAAATACTATTTTCAATGTAAATATTTAGAAAATGTACTTGATTCCTGTTTGATTAAATTTTCAATAAATGCTTTCATCGGCAGCTAAATTTCGACATGTCGTAATAACAGGTTGGCATTGAACCAAAAAATATATTCAGGCCATCTGTTCCCAAATTTAGCGCCGATAAAGGCAATGACAGAACAGTCCCATATTTTGTCATTTAACAAAAATTAATGTTTTTTGCGTAAAATTTGTACTTTTTCTGAGGTAGCGCAATGATTATAAAATAACAATAGGCGACATTAGAAGTTGAATGAGCAAAAATTAATGAATAAAGTTTGTTGGCTGAAAAATTCTGTAAGTTTTATTTCAATACTTCTTAGTGGCTGGAGGATTACATCGATTACTTTTACGTTGCTTATCAGTCACCTAGAAATATTGAAATGTATACAATTAACATAGATTTTCGTATTATTACTATTTACACAACGTTTTCAATAGCATACAGTGCTATTATATAATATATATCATATTATATAATAACAATGTTATTATAAGGTTTTTATTACGTTTATTTTTGATTTTAAGGATTCACCCTTGACAGAAAGAAAATGAACCCAAATGGTTATTGGACCAGAAAAACCCTAAAGAAACAGGGAGAGGAATCGTAATATTTGCGAGATTTGCGGGATAGCTTAATTGATAAGAGCACCCGACTGAAAAGTGGAATATCTGTGGTTTAATATCCGGTATCCGGCTTTTTCACGTCACTCATCTTTTATATATTGCACGCTAACATACTATTATACTGTTAAACGGTTTTAGCTGCAAAGTTCCTTTCCTTCCAAAGTTTATTTTCCTTCCTTCCCTTTATAGCTGCTTTTGCCATGAATGTATTTCTCAATTTTGAACATATTTGTTATGGCCCTGTTAACATTGTCGGTTAAATATCAGATATAATATATAGTTTATAAATGAATATAAATAAAGATTAAACAAAGCATAACAAAAGAAAATAAACGTAACCTTCAATATACACCTTCTAGTAAAAGGCTTTCAACATTATCAAGGTTAATTATATGCCATCTGTAGAGGTAAATTCGGTCATATATTAAATAATTATGACAAAACATGAATTCTTACCTTGAGCTAAACTTAAGTCTTCATTCAAGGTTACAATTTAAGAAATCAATGAATTTAAAAATGTTACTAAGTGAGTCAACCAAATAATTACTTAAGTAGATTAAGTTATTTCCATTTCAGCTACTTATAATAATAAATTCTGAGTTGGTACTCTACCTTTAAGGTGGAGAAAAGAGCTTTGATGGTATCAGAAGACATGTCTGCTTCAAGACGAGCCAAACCTCTTTCCAAATCATCTGGTAGCAGGATGAATAAACTTATCCGTCTCTCTTTAAAAGGTATCTCCAAAACACGACACTCCAGGTCTTGACTATAGCCCAAAGGAAGTTTAAATTTCCCAATCATCATTGGTATCTCGAATCTAGAGTGGAACAGAAGTAAATAATAATTAAGTTATTCTCAAAGATGAAAAGTAATCGTTGCTTCATTTTGTCTCCTTTGTTAAAAATTCGGAAATAATTAAACAGTAATTATATGTATTATAATAATTGGTATTATAAGAGTGTAAGCCGACATGAAAGTATAAATGAAAGTCATGTACTTTAATGAAACCACTCATAACGATTTATGAGATAGAATTTAGATTTTCATAGTGCAGTTTTCATAGAGTATTTTCAGACGTAAAATAATATATTTTCAGACAATTCTTACGTATCCAACTATCAGCTTGAGAGTCAAGACAATTTTTTAGCCAAATTATAGAGGTTTGTTCCTGATATGTAACATCGGTCTCTGCCGTAGAGTAAAAAGGGCGGGAGGGGAGTATATGACTAATTCGGTATATTTCATGTAATCCAAACTTTATATAGCTAGAAAGCAGTCATTGTATCTGCCGTCGAAATCAATATTCTATCCACCTCTCCATCGGCTCGGTGCATTCTACCGCTGTGTTTATTCCACACTCCTTAAACATTTTAATCACTACTATTTTACGCTTACTTCCTCTGTTTCTTAGTATTTCCCATTGTTTTTTTTTATCATATTCTTCTGAGCAGTCTTAATCCGCTGCTATAGAATTAACCCTCAGCTGAGGAATTAATGCACAAATGAAGATTTCTTTGCCTTTTATCCTGAATCAGCTTATTAACGTATTTGTGAGCGTAAATCCATATTGCAGACTTTAACTAGTTAACATATGCTACGATTATGCGGTGAGTAAATGCACATTTGGATTCATTTCTTGGCAATTGTATGATACAATGAGTGTTATGTATCTACGATATCATTGAAGACAAATTAATGTGTTGATGAGTTAGTAAAGCACTATTATGTGTCATGGATATGCGTATTTGTGTTATATGTAATTTTCGCCTTGACTTAGTCAAACAGAAACAGAGTATTAACAAACATAGAAAACGGGTGATCTAGCGCAAGATGGTGCGCAACAAGGAAAAATCCCAAGGAAGAATGGACTTGAAAAAAGTCCACTCTTCCTTGGGAAAGTATGAACATTCAAAAATTAATAATAATAATTAAACAACGCCTTGCAAGAGTATAAACCCACGTCAGAATGAGCCCCTCCCAGCACGCCTTGTCGTGGTCGAGGGCTTAAATGCCTGACAGCAATGCGGGAGAATAGGAAAATAAGGATCTGCATGGGAAGTTCCCAAGACTGCTAGGAAAACATTTTGGTCTACGAAGTGTTAGAAAATTCAAAGTAATAGCAAAAATGATGATGATGAATATTCACGCGTGGATATGAAAACGACCCAAATTATTTGTCAATCTCGTTTAGTACTTCAATGAAAATAATTTTGGAAATACTGTCTACTAAGGGGGTGTGTACGCTTAGCGATGGGTCAGTGAGGGTGGTAAGGGCACCTTGAATTCCAAGGTTTCGAATGGCAGCTAAGCATTGCCCTTTCTTAATTACACCTACTGCGCAGTCCAAAGGGTAATGACCATTCCCAGATAATCCAAACACCAAAGGAGCTGCAATAACTGATCTGGCCTGGACGTATTATTGTCCGAAGAATACCGAAAAGCTCTCTGGTCTTCTTCGCGTCTCATCACTCTGTCCCATTTTTCATGAGGAATGTGTTTCCTAAGAAATGTGAATTTACAAATAATCACTCCTGCTGTATTTCGACACTTTCAAATCATGCTTCCCCTGACTCTGCTTTGGTGGTTCTGTAAGTTTGCACTCAACGCTACTCAGTTTTACTTTTGATAGTTTTCTGTTTGATCTTAAATAATTGGTTTATTCAAATTACTGTATTTTCCCTTGTTCCAATTTGAAGTTGAGATGGCTCCTTTAACTCCACCAAGAAAAAGCATGATAGTGGGATTTTTGGGGTGTGGACACGCAGGGAAATAGCGCGGCGCGTGGATGTTGCGGATTAAAAAAAGGCGGGTACGGAACAATCCGTTAACCTGCTCAAAAGAGACCAAGATCCTCTTCTGCGGATCAAGACGATAATATTTTCCGGTTTATTTCAGAGAACCCATTTTGTTCCGCCAATAAAGCCAGAGAGGATAGTAATTTCCCTGCAGGTATAATTCGCTCAACATTATTTGAGCAAAGGGGAAGAATTCTTGAGAAAGATTATATTTTCAGAAGAGTAGATTTTTTGATCGACTTCGTCTGGGCCAGATTCAGTGCATCGTCCACCGAATAAACGATTTGATCCAAATAACGAACGTCCAAAGAGTGGGCGTGTTTTAGTGCACATTTGCAGGAGTCAGAGTCAATCTCATACAACTACTCCAGTGTTTGGAAACAGTTTCTTTTCTTTCTTTCTAATCTCTGTAAGCCTTAGTGGCAGCTCAATATTTGTTTTACAAGTGCCATCCAACTTTATTGAACGTCCACTATATTTTGAAATTTGAAAGCCAATTTCGAATTTTCAACAATGTATTCATGATTTCGCATATAGAAATATTGTATGTTGGCGCAGTGGGATTCTGCGGCTTTGTCATTTAAACGAAGAAAATCAGAGAATTCTGTAAGTATTTATGATTTTTGCTCATTGAGTTATCTGAAAAAGCTTGCTTGCCAATGTTGTCAAAGTAGCTCTAAGTGCGTTCCTCCAAATAGTTTGACTACTGGCCACTATATCACGCCACCAAGTGTTGCTTTAATTATCGAGACAACTACCTTCTCTGAAATTATCGAGGAATCGCATTCTAACTTCTAATCTCCTTTCTTTCAAGGATCCCCTGCCACACGCCGTAAGGCGGCTTGCAGGGTATTTATGTAGATGTAGATCCCCAGCCTGAATCAGAGAACATTTGCGTAACGCTTGCTTTTCTATCGTAGCACTTTTTAACAAATCGTATCGCCTTGCGCTGCACTTTCTCGAGTTCGCGAGTATACGTTTCATCCGCTGGTTCCCATATACTCGCCGCATATTCCAGTTGGGGCCTGACTAAGGTGATATAACATCGCTCTCTAACCTTTTTATTGCATCTACCTGCAATGCGCTTTATAAAACCGAGCTTTTTAGTTGCTTTACCGCAGATTTCTTGGACGTGTGCTGCAGTTTAAGTTATTCGAGGAGCGATTCCGAGAAATTCAACTGATTCGACCGCATTTATATTTATGAAGGTATTGCGCCGCTAAAGTGCGGGTTGCGTTTCGTGGGTTGTCTTTTACTGTAAAAACGTTCCCCAGCCCTGAACTGCTTAAAGATTTTGGCCTTTTTAGGCGTTTTACACCTAAAATTTAAAATTTTCGGCCATATGGGAAGCTGTGCACCGGCTGACCATGGTGATCCCGGAATTAATTGTCTATGTTAGCCGAGTTCTCACATAATTTTAGCCTTTCGTAAACTCCTCCGTTCGCATCGAGCACGGATTGTAGCAGAACATCGAATGGTCGGTCCTTAATTAACCGGAAGCATCCGCGGGAGATGCGAGAGATTTCGGTCTGCGTGGAGAAGAGCGTGGGCGGAGATCGCCCAGAAAGTAGGAAGTGATAAGAAGGTCGAGGCCACGGGTATGGCGTTGGCGGGCGAAGGCGGATGACCGTTGGAAAGAGGCCCTTGTGTCGCACTGCTGTACCGTTAGTCGACTTGGAGAGGTCGCCGAGCGGTCCGACTTCGCGGTCTCCCTTTCGGCCAATATGCGCCCTCCGCGTCACTGACCTCGCGGGGACTCGCCGTCAGCCAAATCCCGCACCACATTACACCCACCGCTGTATCGTCTCCTCAACAAGTCCATAATTCTTCTTCCTTCGCTGTATCTTTCCCCTAACAAGCGTGGGCGGAGTCGAGGGAGAGATAATGGCGTAATTACCCTCCACTAGGATTTCTTAGTGCTAAAGGAACCGCCGATTAACTCGCTTCCGTCTTTTCGAGTTGTTAGTACTTTGTCTACAGTCAACAGCATAATTATTCGCCTATTGTATAACTCAATAGAAGAAGATTTGGTATACTTCAGAATGGGGAATCTTCGACCTTCAGTGGCCTTTTCGGGCACTCGATGCGATCTCTCCGACACTTCCTAAATATTTCCCTTGTAAAAATTATTTTCATTCCAAATCTCAAAGGTGACGTCAAGTGAAAATAACTTCAAAATTCATTTTTTCAGTTCATCTCAAATGCAGCCTAATAGAATCTTGTGCGGCCGAGTAGTACAGGTATGCGGCCTATTTATATTTATTTTTTTTTAGAAGCAATCTTTGTAAAAGAGCTTCGACGGTTTAGGTCATTTCGCACGTAGGCCCCCATCGGGAATCGAACACGGGACAGCTTTCACTAAAGTCGAACGAGTTGCCCACCCCTGGTAAAATAGAATGATACCAAAGATGTGATACATCTTTGGTATACCCACCACTTAACCCACAACTTAAAAACATAATAAAAACAAATAAAACAAGTAAGGCTTATACCAAACAGGCTAATATTGTTGATTACCAAAACCTGATTAAGAATGTTTGTGATTTATTCGTTTGTTGGATAATTCGGCTGACGAATTTTTCGAGCAATGAATACTTTTCGCTTTTCTCGAAATCGCCTAACGAATTCGGATTCTAGTGACGAGTGTTTTGGTTGACGTATGTACGGGTTCACTATAGAATTTGAAGATGACCAGAGCAAAATTGAGGTTTCTCAATTTCGTAGAAATATTTTCGTCACTCGAAACTCATTTTCCATATATCTTTCAGTATTTTTTCGTTGCATATCTCGAAATCTAGTTCATACATAGAAGTCAAAAGGGGTTAAGGTAAAATTTCACGGCAGAAAATTGGTGTGGATTAAGTAAAGTACCACTATATTGTACCACTACCACTGTATTGTGTATACCATAAAGATTCTCCAGTCCCTCTTTAACCTCTAAACCAGTGATGAGCCAACTACAGCCCACGGGCCAGATGCGGCCCGCTGCCTTCTGTCATTCGGCTCACAAGGATGATAGCAGCGAGAAAGGTTATTTTTCAATGATTATGAGTTTTATAAATTATATAGTAGCTCATGGTACTTTCATATCCTTTTCTTGATTCAATTCAAGGTAATATTTCATAGATATATTGAGCAAAATGAATTCGAGAAATGGAAGAATTCCGAAAAAAATATTATTTACTTAAACTACACATACAAAACTGTGTCCCGCCGACATTCAAGTAATACTATCTGGCCCGCCAAGTAAAGAGTTTGCGAACCGCTGCTCAAAACGAACTCTTCCTCACAAATTTTCCTCTACTCTATCCCAAATTTCTTATGAATGTTCTTCCGGAAATGGGAATCTAAATTTTGCATCTAGGGAGGGAAAAAATGAGGTAAAAATGTTTTGCAATTTATCGATTAAGAAGCTGAAAATGAGGTTCGACAGCTTGGATCATTTCGCAAGTAATGGCTCCCACCGGCTATCGAACCCTGGTCCCCTTCCACAGAAGTCGATCGCGCAGCCCACTTGGCTATACGAGTCCTGATTGCAGTTGCACAACGTAGGAAAATAGTACTTAGTCAGATAATAATTCTAATGGCGAGCGGAAAATTAGAATTTAGAGACTATGATGCAGAAAAATATTTTCGAATGACTAAACGAAACATACTAAGCGATACTTTGTGGAATATCTCTATAATTTCTCTGGAATATCTATATAATTTGTTGATTGACTGTTTTGCTGAGGAAAACTGTGGCAAGAAGAGAAAACTTAAGGGCAAAATACATGGATAAAGCATTACTTAAACGATTCTTTCTGTTAATTGATGAGAGGAACTTCGAGAACTTGACAGAAACGTGAGTAAAAGAAGAGATATCATTTCGACTGTAGAAAAAATTAAAAAATGAGAAACGCTCGGATTAAAGTAGATAGGCAGAGATAAAAGCAACTAATAAATGGACCAATAGTTAAAAATTAGAACCCAGTGATTTTATTAAGTAGCTCCGGAAAAATTACCAGAAATCTATGAAGAAAACACCCCCTGCCACACGCCGAAAGGCGGCTTGCAGGGAACTCACATACGAGACATAGACTCGAATGACATTGACAAGAATGATGTCTCGTAGTCATAGACAAGAATGATAAGTTGAGGTATTACTGAAATGAAGGATGTAGAAGATAAATGGATGAGCAATTGCTATGTGGAGTAGTGAAATATCTGCTAGAGAACATCTTCCAAAAGTGTTTTTACAGGAAAATTCATGAACTTGAATTCAACAATTGCTTTCATCGTACCCCTGTATAACCATAACAGTTTCTCAAATTCCGTTTCTTTAATAATGTACTTCGCATTTTGAATAGAAAGTACATTTTACTAAATGTAAATGTAGGAGCCAATTTTAGCACTGAGTGGGATATTCCCCATCGGTCTCTTCTCTGGGAAGAACATTAGATAAAAATTCGCTTGACGGTGTTCTTTATAAACATTTGAGGAAGGAAAATATTAGAATTCTTTCTCAGGGTTTGGATTGGTTTTAATTCCGCATATCAACCCGTGGTAGCACGCGCCCACAGGGAACCTCTATCCGTCATTATTGAATATAACGACGAGTCAACGGTAGACATAAATAGCTAAATCTTGTGTCGGGATGAATATATTGTTTGAAGACATAATTTTAGGTGAATAGAATCAATGGTAAAATCCATACTATAACCAGGTACTGACACCACGATCTTGGAGATAATTTCAAATGGTTCTTTATTCAAATACTTGGATTGCAGCGGTATAGTAAATCCATATCTTTTGCGTTGGCCTTTGTTAATTACCCTTTTCTAAACCTACAATACATGCCCCCAAGGAACTGTTACCTTCTCGCATCTCAGTGTTCATAAAAACTGCATAATCGAACATAGAATACCTTCAGCTCTCAAAAAAATATAAATATGAAAATAATTGGAATAGTACACGCCACTGGAAATCTGCAAGATGCATAAATGTAAATATGAATGATTGTATTTTTAGCACAACTTGAGCAATTTTTTTCTGTCCTCTAGAATGTAGGCTATTTTGCATTTACTCCATGCCTAACCGGACCCCCCCCCCATAGACAAATCCTAAATTGTTTGTGTGTTACATACATATATTTCTCTTCAGCATTGCTGAACTAAATACATTTCCCAAAAATAAGCGTGGCTGCTATTTGCACTTCTAAAATTGCTTCGACAGATGAAGATTTTCTGCGCGTATGTGCCACCGCTGGGCATCGAACCCGAGGCAGCTTTCAACAAAGGCGAGTGCGGTACCCTTTTTGCTATGAGGTAGCTCAACTAGGCGTCGCTAAGGGCGGTTTATTGAACCTAGGGGAAAAACCCGAAATCGCGCGTAGGACAAGAGGGTTTATAGTTAAAAGAATGGTCAGTTAGTTGTATAGAGATATTGAGTGATAAAGGAAATTTCCCGCAAATCGTGGACACAGAGAGATATGAGTAGCGGGTGAAAGGGGTGAATAGGAAGAAAGAATGAAGGTAAGGTTAACAGGCTATAGAGAACTTTATCTGGTATTTAGAATCATGCTTCGCGAACCGGCGTGGAGAAACCTTTTGAACGGAAAACAATAAGGATCGAATTTTATTCCACACCATTCTAAACGTTTCTCAATATATCATCACGATTCCACCGAAGAACTTCTCTTCATAAGAAGAATGGGAACATTACGAAGGGTTTGGGTTTATTGCCCGGCGTTTATTGTCGTCTTAGGACTTATTTTGCTTACCCTCCCATACCTCTGCCCCTCCCTCATCCCCTCTGTTTGTAAGACTTGACAGCGGCATGGCATGTCTTCGAATTAAATTCGGAAGGCGCGAAAGACGGCTAGTTTAAACTGTATCCAATCCCCTTAATACGGGAAACCAGTATAGAAAGAAATTCTTCATTAAAGGGTTTAAGAAACAGAAGGAAGGTAAAATTACTCGAATAGAATGTTTGCAAACTAAATTCTTTGGGTACTGACGTGTGTAGGAATCGAAACTCATCTAGTTTAAACGATTGAGTTCTTTGCAGATGGTAGTCATGAATAAGAATATGGCAGCGTAGGCGGCGGCGACAGTGTCTACTCTGTTGCATCTTTTATGCTTATAACGGAAACTGTTAATGATAATGCGGGAGAAACGTTTAACTAGAATAAAATAATGGCAGCAGAAGGGAGAAAAAAGGAAACGGTTTTGATTGTATTACTAGCAGAATAAAGGAAATGAAATACTAAGTAGACACTAAAATGGGAAGATAAATCTAAATGGGTCTAAATGCTCAGAAGGAATCGTGGAAGCTTCTCTGGATGAAGTCTAAATAAATACACTGATTTTTAGCGAAAATCGTGAAGGGGTGGAGATCAAAGCTAAAAATTTCGTAACTCTGAGACATCGAGGTCATGCTGGATAAGTTTATCTCACATACTCATTTTTATCGAGGAAATAATATCATTGTCAAAACAAAAGATGAAAAATATAAGGGATTTAGCTACTCACAACGCATCTTTTCTCATTGTTGATTAATTTCACCCTTTTCATTAGTTAGAAGTATAGCTGAAAACTATTTCATTATTCAAAAAGAGAGAACAGGTTAGCGGCTTTCTGAACATGGTATTATTTTCTTTGGCAATCAATGTAATATAATTGAAACCCCAGTCTTGCTTATATTGTTACCTATCAAAAGACAGGTATAAAGCTTAAGTTGGCGTGACAGAAAGATTATTAT
>KZ308857.1:408194-431836 GCA_000376725.2 Ladona fulva | reverse complement strand
TATATTTATATTAATAAATATAATAATCCTTAAACAACGTGATTCAGATTTGTATGAAGGAGTCTTTTTTCTTCCACACATACTTAGAATCTGAAGGAGGCTTTAATATTTTTTTATTTACTGCAGAATTTACCTATATACAACCAAAATAGATTCGAGGAACTCTACAAAATCATATTTACTTCATTATTACTAATTTTTGATAATGAAATAAGTAAGGATTCGTCATTAAATTTAATTACAAGGTTACAAGTTCAATAACTGAATCCGAATAAGGGCGAGTCATAGCAACTAAAAGAGTTCAACTATTTCTATTTCAAACCCGGATCGCGAGGGTATGGAGACTAATTCATTTCGTTCTGCTCACCACTTGTGCGAAAGTTACTTCGTATCCGATGCCAGAAGAAATCTTAATTTAGTATCGAGTCAATATATATATCATATGCAACTTTTTAAACTTCCGTTTATTACTTGGGTTTTTCCAACCACCAAAGGAGAGTTTTCCTTGAACCCCCTTTTTTGTTATTTGAAGAGGGACGGACCCTCTTGACATCTTTGTGAGCCGGATGCTTTTGTGAGGACCAGTCTATGCCGAAGGTACACTTACCTGTACCTTACCGGAGGTTGATCGACCTTAGGCGATGTCGAAAATCATCTTCAGAGAAGACGGTATTACTTACTTCTAAAGCAAGTTAGTTCTAATGAAGGTCTGGCGACATCAACTCGAGTATTTATAAAAGTATCGGAAATCGTAGCCTCTTTTCATAAAGTAATATTTGAAAACTGTATGAGCGAAGGTAGGACCCCGAAAGATAGGAAAATTACGAATGTCACTCCAATGTTTAAAAGCGGATTAAAGGAAGATTCGACGAATCATACGCCTATCTCTTTAACGTCACAGTGAGGGAAAACTATGGAGTATACAATTGATTATTGTGATTTAACGGGTTTACTGGAAATATCTAAAATCATGGATAAGACTCAGCACGGTTTTGTTCTAAGCATTGGATTCAATAGATAGAAATGAACACGGTTGGGTGTTTCGTAAGCCACGATCCTTCGAGTCTCAGATCGCGCAATTAGTCCAAGATATCTTGAAATCTGCCGAAAATGAAAGGCAAGTGGTTGCGATATTTTTATATTTTTGAAAAACATTGAATAAGACCCCACATCATAAAATATTACTGAGATTAAAAATTGCGGGTATCAATGGAGAAGTAATGAACTGGATTAAGGACTTCCTCTCTGACAGAGAACGAATAGTAATGGATGTTATTAAGGGCAGCGCGATTAAACCGTTAGTATTTTCAGTATACATCAACGACCTTTGTTACCACGTCGATAGTAAGGTTAGAATATTTGCTATAATACCACTATTAATGATGGAGCATTTCTGCCGTGGAATAACATAGAATTTACAGAAAATGTAGATGAAAAAGTCGAAATTTTAAATGCTCTCCTTATAAAGTTATTTTGCCTACATGCACCGGTTAGCATAATCAGAGTATCCTTTGCTCCCTGGTAAACGTCAGATATTAAGGAAATGATAAAACGCGATTCAATATTCCATCGTTTCAAACTTTGCAGAAATACGATAATCATAATATAATAAACGACTAATCATATTAAACGACTATAAACGCTTGAAAAACAGAACAATTAATAAGGAACGCAAAAATTCGATTCGCGCACTCTATTTCGAAAGACGAGGGCCCCCAGTTAGCCAAGTGGGCAACGCGTTCGACTTCGGTGAAAGTGGTACCCAGTAATCCCCAGTGGGGGCTCACGTGCGAAATGATCTTAGCTGTCGAAGCACTTTTAACAATACTACTACTACTATTTCTAAAGACAAAACATCCGAAGTTTGCTGGAAAAAGCCGCGTAGTTTAGGTATACGAATGTAAGGAATCCCCGCTGATTCCTTCAAAAAGTCTGAATTCTGTGAACCAAAAGTTCTCTCTTTCCCTAGTGCAAAATAATCCCGAACGCAGGTGACGTATATCATTGATTGCCTGGCTTTGAAATTAACTGTTCCACCTAATCAGACCAGCTTTGCTTTTAAGCCTCAAACTGAGGTGCTAAAGGCGCTAAAGAGCATAAAATCCAAAGCATTAGAAGCTGATGGAATTCCACTTTTCACAATTAACAAGTTGATGCATATAATATCACTGTTAATAATGAACGTATACAATAGTTCTCTGCAGCATGGGGAATTTCCCTAGCAATGGAAACAGGAAACGGATATCCCGAAAAATGCTAAACCTAACGGCGTTAATTGTAATGAGTATCGACAAATCAGCTTTCTTTTCGTCCTATCGAAAGTACTTGCGAAGCTTGCTAACGGACAAGTTACCGAATTCATCGACCAAAACTTCCTTCTAGACCTACTGCAATCAGGCTTTCGAAAACTTCGTTCCACCTCTACCGCGCTCCTCAAGATAACAGATGATATCCGTAAGTCAATGGATGGTAAGGAATTGACCGCGTTTGTACTGCTCGATTTCACTGAAGCATTCGAATCGATTGATATAGACATCATGACGACCAAACTTACAATAGAATATTAGGTGTTACTGACATTTCCGCTTCCTGGTTCTCTTCCTACCTTCACAACCGTCAGCAGAAAATAGTTTCTAATGAATCTACTTCTGAATAATTAGAATACACCATCACTCCATTACGCCACTATGATTACACCACTAAATTCAGATCATTTCTCAGTTTGTCGAAAACCTTTTTTTCCTATACATCTATGCCCGGATTTGGTCTGCCGTCCCATGTAATGTTTGTATATATTGTTATGTAGCTGTTTATATATGAATATAATGTAGCTTAGACTGTAATTGCATAGATATTAGCTATATTGTACAGATATTAGCTATATTGTACTCATTGAAATGTCTTTATCTTGATAGGTAAAAATATGTTTATAATCATATAATATTTTATATTTCTTTACTTTTTCGTATAATATTTCTCTTTGTTTGTATAATATTCATTTATTTAGAAATTCGGCAGAAAATATTCTGCAGGAACGAAGAATCCGCGAGCGATGTATGTTAGGCTTCATCTTGAGTATATGGGACCGATAAGGTTGTATTCGGGAATTAGAAAAAGTACAACGAAAGGCAGTACGTTTTGTTGAGTATTGCTACGACAAATAAGTGAGCGTTACTCAGATGCTTTAGAACGCAGTATTGAAATCATTAGAAGAAAAAAAAATTGAACAAAGGTTCAATTTAGTCGGTAAATTCAGAAGAAGTACGTTCTTTGAGGATGTCGCGGATATTATGCGTCCTTTATGACGCATATACCGTTCTTATACTGCAAGGAAGATCAGGATGATATGTGCTGGAACAGGTCGCTTCAAGCATTCATCTATTCGACGTATGTCACGCAACAATAAACGATTTGGGAGTTATGGCCCATACATAGCATGAAGCAATTGGTTTATAGCAGACTTAGTGAAGATCGAAGATCTGGGTCCGATTCCCTGTCACTCAGGACTTTTATGACTTCCGTTCAATCCTTAAGAATAGCAATTCGATGGAATCTCAATTTGACATTATAAAATTTGAAATTAACTCATCCCCCGCACGTCATCTACAAGTAAATCCTTCAATGGGGAATGAACGGGAATTTCCGCTGGTGAGATGTACAATAAATCCGATTCTATCGCCATTCGAGCCTTTTTCTCTCCGCCTTCTCATCATTGGTCACATTATCCCAGCCGACCACCGCCTCTCCATTCAGCCTTTACCGAGAGCGTGGGTGTTTGTTCGGGTGCATGACTAAAGTCCTTTCCCCACTCCTACAGCACAATGCAATTTGCATAACCTGCCCGTCCTGTTCAGGCAGGTTCTACCGTGCCTAATGGCCACAAAATCGCTCACTCACTTGTACGGCATTACTTCTTCTTTCAAGGTTGTTCATGTTTCTACAGTATTTTCGCTAAACGAAAATGAAAATGTAAAGTCGAAGATTTTTAAATCTGTCGGCTTAAAGAAGGGTTATCGAGTGAGAGTCTCAAATTTAGCAAGGAGGGCCATTGCGGGAGCCTGCTTGGAAATACTCTCACGACGGGAAGGTTTTGTTCAGACTGGTAAATTATCGATTTTTTTCCATAAATAGGTGTAAATTCTAAGGTTTCCGATGTAATAAATCATGAGGATCAGGAGTATTATAAATGGCAGTCAGTCAAATGAATTATTATCAATATTTTACAGAGAGAGAGAGATGATTTATTTTACTAATCCTAGAAGTAGAGGATGTTTATATAATGATTTTGGAAGCACAGAAAGAACTGGGAGGAGATTTGATCTCTGAAATGAAAAGAACAATGTTTTGATGGCGAAGTACGATGCTCATTCATCACCAGCTGTATTAATTGCCGAATTATACGTGAGTGGGTTTCGTTAAACCACTTCTGTTCCCCCAAATAAAAACTACACCACAGATCCTCTAATTATCATTAATCTAAGAATTTCTCAGAGATCTCTTTTCACCACCATATTATCAGTGATGTATTTATTGGCAAAAGGCAAACTAAGCTTGAGTTTTATAATCTTTCCACGACTATCCTTCTATCTCTCAGTTTGGCAAATTAAATATAATGCTTCGGAGGCGAATCCTTTTCATCATCAGGTCGCAAATGAAAGGATATGTGCTTTAAATTTGCCTATTGTCAGTTGTTGTCACATGTAAATGTATATAACCGATTTTGTAAAGAAGAAGTATGTCCTTATAGAGCGGAAAAGGCCGCGGGTTCCTCCCTCTGGATTAGTCTACATTATGTTGGACTTTTTCGATCTGTTTATTACTGCGTTCTATATATAACACTGCACGCTCTTTAACCTCGGTGTTACTCGCCAATTCTGTATCGCTCTTCACTTCCCAGAGAACAGAGATGAGTGAAATGATTTCATTGCAAACAATGTATCATTGAAAACATTATTTATAAATCTGTAGACCGATGCGAATAACAATGAGTAGATCGTAGCATAAATCATTATAAACTAGAATTACTTGGAATCAGGAATTAAAGTCTCCTTTAGTACACTGCTGAGATATAAACGTGTTTCTTAACATACGAGAAATTGGTTTGAATGCGTTAAACTAGATTAAATAACTGTTGAAACAGAAATCTTTATTCTAATAATTTATTTAGTATAATATTTTTACGTTAACTACATAAATATTGAAGCTATAGCTCTTATATTTGAAGACCCTTATCAAAATTTTAATTTGCTGATTAATTCAGAGTTAGGGGAGAAGATGAAGATGAATTACCATTTGCGCGTTAAATGGAGTAAGCTCTTTCATTACTGACGTCTTAACTTGTTTCTTCGAGTACGATTATCGTATATCTACCGCTTACATCTTTAAGCTTGGCACCTTTCGCTCTATCCCATTCCAGGAAACAATGCGCCATGTTTTTAACTCAAAACTATATCTCTGTACGGTAACCTTTTACCCTGCTTAGAAATCCCATTAATACTCGCGCAGAATTTTGCAAAATGATTCTCTCTCCCTTACCAGCATGAAATTTTCTATTCCGTCAGTTTTCGCACACCCTCACCCTTCTTTTACAGATCGAACTCTTCTCTTTCCGCAGCTTTAAGATTTCCTTAGCCAATGAAGGCATCGCTTCCTTCATTGCACGGCGTCGCCTTATTTGTACGAATCCCGTTTCCATGAATTTCCAATCAGAAAGACGGTATCGAAGAAGAAATAACTGATTAGTTTCTTCAGTCATCCTCGGAAATTTTTTCAGCGTGATAGGATTTGTGAGTAAGGGCTACCCATTGGGATGCAACCGCCCCCGCAACCACATCTCTGAGGCGCAGACGGTGCGTAGACTTCCTTCCGTCTCGTCTATTGACCTTTGAGGCATGCGGTACCCTATGTGGCACGGCCCACCCTATCCAGAACAAAGCTCTAGCCAGTTTAGCTCGTCTGATTCTAGCACAAGGACGAAGAGTAGACAACGGAACGGATTCTACAACAAAAGTTTTCGAAATAGATGTAAAACAAAACGCAAAGATAAAATGATCTACTCTAATGACATTTTTGGAGAATAATAATAAACACCGATCACTCATAACCAACATGTATTGGATAATCGAGAAAGAGTAAAGCACTGGTGGTTATCTTCGACATTACCAAGGAGAATAATTCATTCTTGAAGAATTTCTGAACGTAAAAATTGAACTCCGTATTCCATTTCTCCCATTTCTCCTAATGAAATTTCAAAAACATCGAAAACGGAGAAAATTTTGAATGTGCATCGCCTTTTATGCCGGAAAAGTTAATTCCGGGGAAGTTAATGAATTAAAATAGAGGATCGTAAAGAATTGCATGTCTATTGTCTACTCTGTGGTTCTAAATCACAGAAATATCTGCGAAAATTGAAGAATGTGGGAATGATTTGAATATAGAAAAGAGAACTAAGAAAATAGTATATTCGAAGCGAAAGCTGCGAATGGTGCGGCGTTTTCAATTATGCAGAAAAATCGATATTATATACTAAGACAAATCGAATATTTATTCATAATTTACATGACGACTTTCTTCAAAGGAGAAATTTCAACTTCTGCTATTTTCAATATATCTAATGGAATATGCGAATATTAAAACCCACTCCTAGCACATAAGGATACAGCTAGTTGTCTCCCATTAGCTGTATTTCTGATCCAGAACTTTCTATGATAACCAAATTGATAAAGGTGAAAATTCAAACCCAATACTTCACCCGTTAAGACCATAAGGCGTAAAATTTTTGAAAATGATTTGTACAATCGTACTTTAAGAAAATGGTTTTTGATAATGAAGAATGGACTTGAAAAAAGTCTGACGGGACCGGGAAACGAACCCGGGTCTCCTTCAGACTTTTATCAAGTCCATTCTTCCTTGGGATTTTTCCTGGGTGCGCACCATCATGCGCAAAGTCACCCTTACCCGTTTTCCTGGTTTTTGATAACCTGAAATAAGTTTACTCGTTCGATTTAATGCAACGATTATGATTTTTCCTACATTTTCAGCTCGAACTGTATTCAGAGCGTCTTGATACGGGAATTTACCAATGAAAATAGTTATTTGATATTCTTCTCCGAAAATGCGTGTATAAAATGAGGGAAATCGCGACTTCCTGAGTGAGAGGTATTCTTCGTGATATGTATCAACATTTCCGTTATTTACCTCATGATTCCATAAATGTTTGGAATCAAAATACACTTAAAGATATTTTACATACATTGTGTACGCTTACTAAAGTTTTTTTTTCGGGAAAAGAAGTCTTAAATTATAGAATTTGTAAAGTTCATGATCAAAAGATGGTAATTAGCTTACTAAGTGATACTAGTTGAGCTCCATCTTCATAATAACATTTAGTGATTAGCTGTACTATTCCAAAATCGAAAAGTACAGCTAATTAGTTTTATTACAAAAGAAGGCAGTTATGGACTTCCTCAAATGAAATAGAAAAGGAAATCTTCTTATTCCAGTGATTGTGTAACTGACCACAAGACATAGCCACATCTGTAAATCTGTAAATGTAGAAATATTTATTGAATTATTCAGCGCCCGCCTTAAACCCTACTTTTTTAATTCCACACAATAATTGTATAATGATACGAGTAAGAGTTGTTTGCATACTGCAAGCTTTGGGATTTTCCCGCCTGTCATATTGCAATGTATCGGTTAATGAACTGGTACAATTTCTCTTTAAGAACATTTTTGAGAAACTAAATTGTCCTGGCATCGAACCAAGGACCATTCATAACAGCATTACCTCTTATTATCCAATGGAGTATAATATTCTATAAACACATAAAGTTACAAGTCGTATTCAGTTCATGAAGTACCGCAATATGAATTCAGAATTTTCTACTGTTCCTAATAAACGAAATCTTGTTGCGCTAGCATCGAACCAAGTATCAATTTGGGATGTGGTCTACCTACAATGTGAAACATCGTCTCAGATCCTATTTACGAACCGAGTTATAGGTACCTATCTTTTTGGGAAGTGCCTCAAAAAATATTCAACTTCGCAACCTGCATTTATAAGGTCGAGATTTGAACCGTCCCAGCATCGAATCAAGGATTATTAAGGAGGACTTCAAAATAAATTAAACTTCAGAGGCTCCTCCATTAAGTATCCCTGTTATTCTAAAGAGACATCGCATCGAAAAGTACCTCAACATAGCATCCGAGTTTTCAGTACATATCATAAGGAGGAATTTTTAACATACCCACGCATGGAACCATGGACCATTTCGGCAGTTCTCAAAGGAGAACATAAAATACACAAATATTCTATTCACCGAATTTTAGCTATCTTTTCGATGATTGCCCTGAAAAAAAGAGCCTCCCCGTATATTACTATTACTTCCACGTGTATTTGTGATGGGCGAAATTTGAACCCATCATTTACACCCATTTAGGAAAATGAATCCCATCTCAATTTGAGTTACGCTTCAGATACTTGTCAAGTAACAATTTTTAAGGGTTTAAGGCGTGACCGCATCGGGAAGTTCCTTAAAATATTATCTGAGTTTCCTGTGCACATAATATGGAGAAATAGTTTACGTGCCCTGGCATCGAACGATGGACCATTTTGGAAGCAGGCAACGTTGAATATAAAAACTACGCAAGAATCATATTCACATTCCGATTTATAGCTTTTTGGTTTTTATGTAGGTGCTTCAATAAAATTATTAAAAAACCGCCCTACGCGTCATAAATAGGGGAAATTTGAACCGTCCTAGCATCGAACCCAAGATATTTGCGGTAGATTAGATGCCATTCATATTACGCTTTAGAAGTTTTTCGGACAATTTTCGGAAATTTTTTGAGGCGCTTTCCATTAAGATAGGGAATTTAAATTTAACCTGCTTTTAGAGGAATTAATTCTTTACCGTGTACTGAAGATATATCTCCCAAAATGATCCTAGGTTCGACGCTAGGTCGGTGAAAAGGATTCCAGGGATTTAAAAACAAAATTTAGAGGCCTTGTCTAAGGAGTACACATCCGTTACCCACCTTTTCCGAGAGATAACGGCGTCATCCTATCGCCTGTAAGGATTAGATTGTCTCAGCACATCTTTCATAGGGAACCTGAATGAAAGGGTTAGATGTAAGAAGAGACTTGTTAGTCCCAATCTCGCCCTGAATGAAGTCCTTTATTATTTTTATTATTATAATGTTTGCTTGCGGCCCATGTAGATTTTGCCAGCTTCTGAGCTATTTATATATGTTTAAGGTCCCCCGGGATATTAAAATACCACTTTAGGTAAATATATCATGTTAAATAGAACATGTTTGAAATATAGGCTTTTGAAACAACATGGATGCTTACTTAGGTGTCCTAATGGCCCTCTCGATTTTATCGAGGTTTCATTACGGAAGGCCAGAAGGTAGATCCCTGAAGTATCACCGTGTATCTGTGGTAAGCCTCGGCGATTTTTTCGTGTTAAGACCCCAAAAATCAGAACAGAGAATCAATGAGATTTCTCTCTTAGATATTATAGTTTTGTTCCTAGAAGGCCGCAAAATGAGTACATTTCGTTTTTGTACATTGCACTGATTTTCAGAAATATCTTTTTGAATTTTCCAATATAGAGACACTTTCTGATGCTAAAAGAAAGGCATCACTGAGCGGGCGATCTTTTTGCATAAAGACGCCGATCTTGACACTAGAAAATAAGTTAGACATCACTCCTGGGTGTCATGGGTTCGATTCTAGGAGGCCCCAAATAAGGACTTTGTACACCGCGAGAGTTTTCACTTTTTTCACATTTATTTTTATCATTTTTCACTGAACGAAAAGCGTCACAGACCCAAGGAATGTTCTGCATAACAAACTCCAGCGATCACACTAAGGAATTATTGAAGCAAAGGATCACTAATGTACACATTACTCCTGTGTACATTGGTTTCGAATCTAGAAGGCCCCAAACCGGTACTTTTCGAGATGTTTGTCAGAAATTGGTTTAGGGCATTTTCCGTCAGATATACGGTTGGAATTCACGACATCGTTACAAGATATGGTTTTCTATCGCATGATTAAATTAAAGATGATTCAACGTATCAAGGTATCGCCACCGGTGGCGTAACGCAGGGGGTGTATTAATGCCTTGACTAAGATTAACTAATTGGAATTTCCGTGTATGGTGTCGTCTTAAAACCTAAAGGATAGATTAGGATTTATTAGTTGCCGCAATCAGCCAGTGGCTTTTGGCAGGGGGTGTATTAATACCTTACATAATCTACCATATATGGTATCACCCAATCACGTGTGTTCTTGAAACTCAAGGGATAGGTTTAGATTTGAATGTCGCCGCTATGCTAGTGGCATATGGCAGGGGGTGTATGCTACCTTACCTAATCCACCCTATACGGTATTTCTCGATCAGGTCTTGTCTTCAAACACAAGAGATGGATTTAGATTTGTATGTCGCCGCAAGCTGCCAATGGTGTATGACAGGGGGTGAATAAATACATGCCAGTGCATGGCAGGGGGTGAATAAATACATGCCAGTGCATGGCAGGGGGTGTATCAATGGCTTACCTTATCTATCCTATATTAAGCTTGCAGTATGAGAGAAACTTTAGTAGCTTGCCTAATAACCTTGCAGGTACTTCCCAATATGGTGTCGTTGTTAAAACCTAACAGATAGTTTGATTTGTAAGTCGCCGCAGGCCATCAGCGGCGTATGGCAGGGGGTGTAATAATACCTTGCCCAATCTATTGACTTCTCTGATGCTATCGATGCTGGAGGAGATTCTGTTTTTCAGAATCTCTGCATTTTGAGTACATATCTCCTATATTACCATGGGTTCGATGCTAGGAATTCAAATTTCGTCTAATGAATTTACTCTTGGCAACTTTTTTATAACTCATTTGGGTTCCGAGAAGCCAGTTAGCTGTAATTTGATATGACAATAACATTCATGACTATATTTCGTGCTCAAGGTTTACCTCTTCCATGTTGGATAGTTCGAGGCCAGGGCAGGTTAAATATTCTTCTATATGAATTGCACAAGGAAGTCGGTACATATTTTTAGCTACTTTCCTATATGATATCGCCTCAAAACCTTTGAGATATATAATGGAGGAATTTTAATAGCAACCGGAGCTCTACCATAAGTCCTGGTTTCGTTGCTAGGACGGTTATTTCGCCCGTTCAAAATACATGGGGCGGATTTTTAATGTAACTTTATGCGGTTTTTATAGATGTTTTATAAAGTTAAATGTACTCAGCATATATCCCATGTTTTCATAGAACTTCCAGCTTGAAGAAGGTATCTACCGAGTCAAATGCCTGGGCATAGTCCACAAAGCAGAGTACTGGTAGCACCTCATACTCATTTGTTCTGCTGATGATTTCTTGTAGTGTGTGAATGCGGTCCATAGTGCTGAATCCCTAGAGGAATCCTCTTTGTTCTCTGGGCTGGGAAGCTACCAGGGACGTCTTCAGACGTGCAGTTATTACTCTCATGAACGTTTTGTAAATAACAGGAAGGAGGCTGTTGGGCCACGTTTCAGATATTCTGCTAAAACTCTATCTGCTCCTCCTGCCTTTCCATTCTTCATGTTTTTTATGACCTCTGTTTCTACTTTTGTGAGTATATAGTGGGGATTTTCTGAGTTTTATGTTTCTTCTTGGCTTTCCTCTTCAACATTTTCTGTCTTCGTGCATAAGTTGAAGTATTCTGACACTGTCCTCAATATTGCTTGCCTATTGCAAGTTGTTGTACCATCTCCTTTCTAGATGGCTAAATTTGTTTATTTCCCATTGCTAGGCGTTGCCTGGCCCTCTTCATGCTTTTGTATTTCTCTATAGCTTCTTCCACAATTCTTTCGTTAAAATTCCTCACGTTTTCCGTTATACACACCTTTGTCTCGGTAAGTACCTCCTCCACACTGGAAGCACTGGGGAAACAAGGGATGGATGCCAAGTACATCCAACTTTTACGCAGCATCTACAAGGACGCCACAGCCTCTGTAATGCTGCATGAAGAAACAGAGGAATTCCGGATTGAGAAGGGAGTGAGACAAGGCGACTGCCTTTCACCAATTCTTTTTACAGCCGTTCTGGAAGAAGTCTTTAAAACCTTAGACTGGGAGGAAAGAGGCCTACGGATCAATGGAGAGCACATCAGTCATTTGCGTTTCGCAGATGATATAGTACTCTTCGCAACCAACGGTGAAGATCTAGCATCAAGACTTCAAGAACTGAACGCGGCTGGGCAGAAAATAGGACTCAGGATAAACTTATCGAAAACTAAGGTAATGTATAATTCTTTTGCAGCACAAGTACCAATCCTACTACAAGAGGTACCCATTGATGTTTGTTCAGAGTACACTTACCTGGGACAACTGGTTACGACAGGAGAGAAAAACAGGATTAATGAAGTGAATCGAAGAATGAAACTAGGCTGGAGTGCCTTCGGAAGAAACGCCCATATTCTGAAGTCGAAAATGCCAATGGTCTTGAAGAGAAAGGTCTTCAACCAATGCATTCTACCAGTTTTGACATATGGAAGTGAAACATGGGTGTTAAACGCAGCAATAACCCAGCGACTTCAGACTACACAAAGAAGTATGGAACGATGTATGCTTGGAATCACAAGAAGAGACAGGAAACGCAACACCTGGGTTAGGAAGATAACAGGAGTGACAGACATCATAGATAAGGTAAGATCACTGAAATGGATGTGGGCAGTCCATGTTGAAAGGAAAAACGACAACCGATGGACATCAGCAGTTCTGAACTGGATACCAAGAGATGTGAAAAGACCAAGAAGAAGACCAAGGGACCGATGGAACAGAGACATCATTTAGTATTGAGGGGTAACATGGCAACGAGAGGCTCAGAATAGAGAGAATTGGAAAGCGCTTGGGGAGGCCTACATCCGACGTCGGCTTGAAAATGGCTGATGATGATGACTCATATATATATATTAATACAGCCACTGCCATACGCCAATGCTTTTGCGGTATATAGCCAATCCTATTACGACTTAGATGCTGCTCGAAAGACTAACATTTAATTATCAAGGCAAAATTGAAACGGGAATTAGCTGAAAATATTATCCGAATTGCCTGTACATTCCTTATGGAGTAAAAATTAACGTGCCCAGACATCGAACCAATGATCACTTTAGAAGTTCTTAAACTTATTTATGAGCTATAATCACTAGTTCTATCAATTTTCCGAATTTTTGTTTTTCGGAAAATGTATGAAAAAAATTTTATAAAGGCACCCCGTGTTATTCTTATGGGAGAAATATGATCCGTCCTGGCATCAAACTAAGTATACTTGCGATAGAATTCCATTAATATCACGGTTTAAAAATTTGTCTAGTAACCTCAGGTTTGATGCCAAAATCGTATCGGGAAGTAGCTCAAAATATTATCCGAGTTTCCTGTACATTTCTTACGGAGAAATATTTAATCCGCCCTGGTGTCGAACCAAGGATCAGTTTACGAGTTCTTAGGCTTGGATATGAAATACAACCCCAAATACTCTTCATTTTCCGAATTATAGAAATTTAGCTTTTCGGTAAGCGCCCAGAAAATAATGTTGAAAAAGACTTCCTGTATATCCCTTATGGGCGAAATTAGATGCCTTCTAGCATCGAACCTGGGGCCAACAGGGCAGAAATCCTTACTTCATACGATAGAAAGCTACATCTTCCAACGACTCCGTAAATTTCAACGTTCTATCTTAATGGAAAATACCCTAAACGAATTTTAGAAAATGTGATCAATGTATTTAAACGGGAAAAGTACCGTATTTAGGCCCTCCTAGGATCAAACCATGTTGAAAGGAGAAACGACAACCGATGGACATCAGCAGTTCTGAACTGGATACCAAGAGATGTCTACGATCTAGATGTATATCTACGATCCATGTCTCCATTTCTCCTAAGTAAGAAACTCGAGGTCTTTACGCGAAAAAATCTCGTTTTGCCCAAGTTTCATTTCAGGAAGTACCGAAAAATCGAATTCCGACGTTTACGTACCGTAGCATTGCAACTCGGAACAATTATTAGGCTATCTAAAATAGTCACAAAAACGTTTTATATGCAGAGTAATAGTCTCCGGGAAATAACAGATGAAGATATATTTAAAAGCCGCCACATGTATTTTGAACGGGCGAAATTTGAACCGTCTTACCATCGAACCCAGGATAGATGGTGGTTATCCGGTTACTATTACGATTCACAAGATCCTCCTTCATATAAGACGCTTTAAGGCGATATCATATCGGGAAGCAGCTGAAAATATGATTCGAGTTTCCTGTACAATTTATATGGAAGAATAAGTAAATTTGCCCTGGCATCCAACTATGGACCAACATGGAAGCGTACCTTGAGTACGATATAAAGTCACGAGTGTTATTCACATGCCAAATTACAGTTTCTGGCTTCTCGGGAGGTAATCCAAATAAATTATAAAAATGCCGCCAAGCGTAAATTAAATAGACGAATATCGAAGTCCTAGAATCGAACCAAGTGTAATTTAGGAAATATGAACTCAAAATGAAGAAATTCTGCAGAACAGAATCTCTTATAGCAACTATAGCATCAGAGAAGCGTTTAGATTAGGTAAGGTATTTATTCACCTCCTGCCATACACCTCTAACCGCTTGCGGCGACTTACAAATCGTAATCTATCCGTTGGGTTTCAAGACGACACAATATTGGGAAGTACCACATAAGATAGATTAGGTAAGGTATTAATACACCCCCTGCCATACGCCACTGGCGGGTCATCATAATCGTTGTGGTTAGATGACTAAATTGGCTGTAGCGTCCGCCTGGTAAGTGAATGATCGGTGTGTATGTCCCTTTTAAGACATTTTTCATATCCGTATTTCGTAGGGACTATACTTATCTCTTCAGATACTCTGATAGTTTGCATTCCGAGGAATTCTTTGCTCAGAACTTTCATGAATTTTGTCCTTGGGTGGCTGCAAGACATATAGTGGTCACGCTCTAAGGATGCGCACAAATGCGCAAGAGTTAGGGGACGAGCGAAGTGGAAGGAGTAGCTGAGGGGAAGCTCACGGTCGCACCGACAAGGATCTCGCAGACAAAAACAAGAAAGTTAGTCCCGTAAATCCCCACCCCACATTTCTGCCCATTCCCCTATTTCTGCATTCTAGGGAAGGATGGACTCGTCTTGGACGAAAACGGGGAAACGGTCATGCACAACCTTAGAGCTTTGTCACTATACTTTAAACCTAAGTTTTTCGATCTACTATCATTATAATCTCATGAAAACTTTCATTAAAGAGAAACGAAAATGTCAAGGAAGGAATTACTTATTTTTTAACGACTTTCGAATACATATGAGGCAATTGTATAGAATAAACGATTCTCAAAGTTTTCATTAATTTTGTAGAATTTTTGGAAGTAGTTATGATACTGACAAAATTTCTGAGAGTATTTAAACGAAAGTGTCCGAAATTCACCTTGGCTTCTGTCACTAATATTTCGCGCACTATGGTGCGTAACATAAAAATAGATTTTACAAAAATCACCCTGATAATATTTAGCATGGTCTTCAAAGTGCCGTTAGACATCATGTCGATGTCTATGTTAGTACCATGCAAGCCGCCTTTCGGCGTGTGGCATGGGGTGCATGCATCATGACTCTACTGCCTTTATTGATTAATTTCGAGTATGGCTCCAGGAAATAATGAGCTCTTGAATAGATTCGTTCTTGCATCTATTTCCCATCCGAAGTCATAGTAGATGGCGGAGAAGTCTCGGCCGGAATAATATTTTAATATAAATAAATTATAATTGATTTAAAAGCCTTTAGTTCTAATCTGTATAATTTGGAAGCAGTTACAGTTCAATGAATTGTAAATCCTGGCATACGTGAAGTATTTTATCGGCAGAGAGAAGTATGGCTTCTTTTTTACGGGAATTTTCTGTCATAAAAATGATATTTTTAATACATTTTTATTTTCCACCAGATCTACGAAAAGCTAACAAATCCAACAAAATGTTTTGTAAAGAGTTCCTTAAGTCTAGTTACTTATCATTTATTTCACTAATAATTGCAAGACGAGAGGACCAAACATAGTGCAGAGGTAGTTATTCTCAAAGGGAAATCTTACATATGAGACTAAACCGACTGATTCTCATTAATGGCGATTTGGAAATACTCCCAAAAATTCTGTTAGCATCTATCAATATAACCTCAAAGTGACGAAGTTTAAGTAAGCATAAAAAGGTAAAATTTCGTGATATACCACCATGTTACTTCAGTACGTTTTTCTCATGAAGTTAATCCGGTACTTATACCCAAATTATAGAGTTCTAGTAAGGTATGTTTCTTTCGACGTTTGTTACAGGAGATCCTTCTCATACACTGTCAAAGACAGAGACTCAAACATGATATATTGATGTAGGAAAAAATGTACGATTTTCAATAACTATAAATCACATAATAGGATTTTTGGTGAATTTTATTTATAGTTTCCGCTTAGTGAAGGCTAGGAGAGGGGACTATATGATCGTTTCCTTCCTGTTTCTAAATTCACAGCAAAGAGACGTCGTGTAGTGATCTTTGCATTGCAGACTACGTATGTAACGTATACTGTAATAATGGTGTAATAATGGGTCGAATAGAATTCCCCTAAACATTTTTCCATTTCCGTTAAACATTCTTAAGTAAAACATAACAAGTAATTACATTCGGGATGTTCTGAAAGGCATTTATGCTTATAAATCAAGGTGTATTGAAGGAAAAGTGCTTAGTGTATTTATAAATTCCGTAATTATCGCTGTGCTGAAGTGATTCAATAACGTAGCCAATCTCTCGTCAGATTCCGTTGAATAATTCTGAGAAACACTAACCCAGATTATGTATTTTATACAAATCACCGACAAATGCGGATTACCTTAACGCTCAGACATTGTAGTCCCTTACAGAATAAGAAATGTTTCTGCAGTTCAAACCCTGACATTTCCCGATTAAAATTCCTACAGGATTTGTTCACTAGTTTTATATATGAAAATAGAAATATAAAGTGATAGGCATCTCCTTTACTTAGATTTGCCTGAGTATTTCAGAGTTAATAAAAATTTTACGTAATCTAAAATTCAATATAAAGTGCAATTCTTATGGCGATTCTTGGTTTCTTTTTTAGCATTGTTCAAACAGATACAGATATTTTGCATGTATTATGCATGATATTTCCTTAATAAAGACCAAGGATGATTTATTTACTGTTTTTGTTAAGCTTTTTCATGCTGGAGAAAAGTCGCGAAAGATTTTAATACCTAATTCATATTCTACTATTACCTTGCAGAAATTCTTCATTTCCTTCATACTCTATGGAGAGGGTTCTTTGCACGATTATGGGTACTATTGACGTTAATAATAGAAAATGTATCACAATTAGGGGCAGGCTTTCAATCCAGGATCCTTTAAGAAATTCTTCGAAGAGTAGGTTTTCGATGAGTTAATTGAAGTGAACTCATCGAAATTAGGCTGAGCTCGCAATTATAACTAATGATACCAATTCATAATCAATAACCTTAAATACTTAGTATGACATTGTTATAGCTACCGGAATAAAAGATTATTGACTCTTACGAAATATTATGAAATATGTTGGAAAAACAGAGAAAGGCACCAAATATCCATACTAAAAAGTCATATGAAGGAAATATATTCATAGAGATGATTAAAAATTTACCATGGAAATGAATACAGTACTGAGGATGAGAAAGAATACGTTAATTATTAAATCGAATAAGTGAATTTAAAAGTTACAATTTCCGTTGAGATAAAATAGTAGAAGATCGAAAAATTGTATAGCTTCTAGAGAACTTAAATTTAAAAAGAATGGTGGATTAGGATATCATCAAGTGATTATTTTATTGATTTATAAGTTTACTTCTAATTATAATAACATTTCAGCTTAATTCATCGAAGAAGTTAACATAGAATTAAATCTTAATAAGAACAAAATCGTATTCAAACTTCGGTGAGTACAGAAATGACAATGCCCAAGTTCCACAAAAAAGTTTGCTGAGGAACTTAGACATTTCTCTCTTCACCTCCATGGAATTCCACACAATTAAGGCTGTATTAATCAATTCCACTCAAGCTTAACTATTTCTACATTAGCATTTGGCCGACTTCAAGTATAATATTACTCTGTTAATGAAGATATTTTTTCCAAAATCACTTTTATTATTCGAAATGAATTATACTACTCCCGATACCTAAAATGAAGACCGCCACAAACACATTCTTTTCCTACAAGGGAAAGAGGATAGATACATTTTTTTCCCTGGCTATTCGTTAGTATTTCATACACACTTACATGGAGTGATTATCGGAACGTTCCTTTCCCGAATTCGTATATCCATCGCCAAATTCGAAAAACAGCGAAGAAATCTTGATTGGGCAAAAGTTTCGTGGGAAGAGCTGTCCGAGGTGACACTGTGCATTGAGTTTCGAAGTTAAGCCTCAAATTACAGGTTAGTGTGATTCATACCAAATCACCGGACAAATTATAAAATAAATTTCCTTTGGAATTTAATGCCTCGGAAGCCGTTGAGGTCGAAGAAAAACGTTCCTTTCTGATAAAAAACTATTATGACTATGATTTAGTTTTCCTCGAGGGGAGATGAATATCGGGCATAGTGCTAGAGAAGGAGCAGCAAAGAAGAGATTCTCAGCTGATGTGACGAAAAGATCTCCTTTTCCCGATTGATAATCAAGCTCGGTCATGTTAACTCTTAAATTAGCTAGAAAATGTTCGTAGTAATAGTATTTTTCAGCGCACTTCGACAACAGAGGTCATTTCGCATATGAATCCCTCCGGGAATCGAACCATGGACCGCTTTAATGAAAGTCGAACGCGCTACCCACTTGGCTATCCGGGAGCCCCAGATAATTTTATTTCGTTGGAATTCTCAATAATGTCATTAATCCAAAAATAAATGTCGTTCTTATATGTGAAAATTCTCGAATCGAGCACCTAAATTTCTTTAACACTCTTTGGGAGAGGCTGATAGTTGAATAGAGGTATGATTTTTATCATCTGTAAAGGGCACTTGAGGGCTGAAAGGGGCCTTCAAAAACTAATTCTAAATTACTATCTATACAAGAATTTATGATAGCTTAATGTGCCCATTATTCTTTCGCGGAATGAAACTTAATCATCTCTGCGCAACTTATCTGTTTTGTCAACAAAAATTATTCCATGAAGAAACGTGACCTTCTTTTTTGATTCAAAAAATGTTAGCATTGTAAATTTTTTGTTTTATTTATAAAAATGGAAGAAAAGCTATATTTTCAACTAATAAAATAGTCTTCGACTTATTTTACAGATACCCTTATCGAGTTACGAGATTGCAATCATTCGTAGTTTTTAAAAACTCAAAATCAATTTTCCTTCGCTTTACTGCTTAAAACTTAAATTTACTTGATACACGTCACATAAAAAGTGTATAAATCAAAGGTTAACGATGGAAAAGAAATTTCCTATTGCACATTAAATTCAAAATTTAAATTCGACCTTCTCCCACAGTAACCATCATCACAATCATTAACCACACATCTCAGTCGCAGTTAAAAGTACTGATTGTTAGTGCCCGATGACCAGAGCCGGCTACAGATGGAAAGCAATTAAGGCAGTCGTCTCAGGGTGCACACTAGAGGAGGTGGCCTGGCTGATTCTAGCTAGAATGACGTGCACACTAGAGGAGGTGGCTGGTTCTAGCTTAGAATGACGCACTTATTTCTCAATAGTTAATATCTCACAGCAGAATCAGCTACATAAAGGGATTTATTCGGAGGAATAGGAAATTTACTATATTTCAAAAAGAGCTTACTACGAGTACATATCAGACTAACGGAGAAAATAATTCACTGTATATATTAATATAATATCTTCGAACAAAGGGAAAAGGCGATTTTTAAAAACGTTTGTATTACGTTTTCTATCCTCATCGTTTTCATCTAAAAACGCAATATTGTTGTATGTGTTATTAATTAAGACATACATTAAAGAATACATTATGCAAAGTTAGATAATTCAACGTGTCAACATTAATAATCTAGGAATACGTAGGAATCGGCAGAATCATCTCCTAAGACGGCGGGCCTCCGCATAGCCAAGTGGGAACGCGTTCGACTTCGGTGAAAGTGTTACCGGGTTCAATCCCCAGTGGGGGCTCACGTGCGAAATGACCTTAGCTGTCGAAGCACTTCAAATAAAATTACCAATACTCGTATGACGGATGAAAGAGGCCCTGCCGGCTGATTAGCTACCATATGAATTGATGCCGTGTTAAAGATTTTGAATTTAAACATTTACAAAAGAAATATCTTTTTAATCGATGTATGTGAGGGCCCCATCGTTATACCGTGCAAACAGCTGATTTATCTTTAAAGACGAAACATTGAACTAAATCTGCTTTTAGCGTGTTCTTTTGTTATAAACGTAGATCCGAACCATAAACTACTTGGGGTGCAATTATCCTTAGTTTTTCAAGGAATAAAAATCACATTTCCGTTGCTTTCCATAAAATACTCTTATTCGCGATAAACTTATAACAAAAGACACGTCTACTGAATTATTATCGAGTTGTGGATTTCAGAATGCGAACAATAAATTCCCTCCGTTCATAAATAAGAAATATAATATTTCGAAAAAACGATTTGAAACTCTCCAAATAAGACTAAGAATACTTAAAAAATACGGATACCGCAACAATCTGTAGTTTATTAACTCGGAGAACAATTATCCTTAGATTTCAAACAACTCGCGTGACTTCGACTCGCGGTAAACTTATATTCGGAGTTTTAAGCCCGCTTTCTGCTCTCCCATTTCATAAACGCGAATCTACATTGAAACAGGCGAGCATACGGTATAGTGTGCCGCAAAGTTCGAATTGACGCGTAAGTGTGCCGTGGGGGGAAAGGTTAATAACTCGGCGCTAACGGGAGAAAAATAAGCTTTTAGTGCAGACGATCAGTGCAATGAAAAGAAGTCGGAGGGTGTGATGAAGGGACGAGTGCTGCACAAAGAGTAAGAGGTGAGCGGGAGGTCGTCAAGGCAGGCGGGGGAGCGCGAGTGTGATTTAGGGGGCGGAGGGTGAATGAAGGGGCTTGGGGGAGGGGGGACCATGTCTGAGCGGGGGGAGAAACGTGGGAAAAGGAGGGAGAGACCGGAATCCACGCACCTTCTTTGCGCGTGGGTGTAGAACAACCCTTTGGCGAAGGTGTGCGACTCCTCGAAGCGGAGCAGCCATCGGGCTCGCATAGCCAGGGCGTTCACGAGGAGCAGCTTCGTGCCCGAGGACAAGGGCCGCACCAACAGCTCCGTGATCTTCCCGCCGGTGTGGCGGCTCACCCATTTGTTGATGGCGTTCCGTGCCGATCCTTCGTCCTTCTCGAAGTCAACCACGTCCATCTGTGTTTTGTAAAACTCCTTGAGGGCTCTTTCGTAGTACGAGGAAACGGGAACTCCCGCTTGCTTGAACACCCCGTTGGCGACGCGGACCGTGTCGTTGTAGTATGAGTCGTGGAAGTTCTCGAGAACCAACTTGAACGCGTTGTGCACCTCCGAGTAGCTCAGGTTGTTGTAGTGGAGCACCTCGCGCAGCTGGCGCGACGTATTGGAATTGGCGCCCGCGCCCAAGAACAGCATCGACAGCACCGTGGTGATGCTGTACGGCGAGAATATGACGTTCTCCCTCCCTCCCGGTTCGTCCATCAGATGCCTATAGAGGTCCAAAGTGAACTCAAAGTGGGCTCTGGAGAGGCGCTGGACGTTGGTGGCTGCGGCAAGGGCCGGCGAGTGGGCGCCCGGGAGCAGGAACAAGAAGGCAGAGTAACACAGCGTTCTCAACCACATCCTCGATCACTGTGAGGCTCGCGGCCTGGCTCACTCTCCTGCGAACATATAGAGTAAGCGGCCCCCGAAGGGACTCATAAGGATAGCGCACCACACAGTCTGAGCAGTCCGACGTCCCCCGAACCTCGGTCACTCCCCCATAGGAGTGGGGAGGAAGAGGGGAGTCGAGGGAGGGGATGTTGACACGTGTGGCGGCTCGGGGAGGATAGAGGTGAGAGGGGGTTGGGGCCGAGAGATAGATGGCATAAATAAAGAGGGTTGTAGGAAAACGAGGAAACGTGACATAAAAGAAGTGAAGGTGGGGGTGGGAGGGGGGCGTTTGGGGGAAGGAAAAGTTGGGTGAGACTCGGCAAAGCGGGGGATATATGACTGGGCTGAAAAAAAGGAGTTGACGAGAGGATAAATGAGTAAAAATAAATGGAGGATATTAGCGTGGAAATTTAAAGGAAAAAATCCTATAATAAAGGCGTATAAAGATGAACGGGGATGAGTTTATGGTATGAGATGAGGGTATCAAGCGATCGGAGAATCAGAAATAAAGGAGAAAAAAGAAGTGCGAGATGTAAAAAGAAGTCGGGATAGTAATTGAAAGAGGGTCCGTAACTAAGAGAAGAGAGGGTTAGAGCCGAGTTGCGTTCATTTGGGAGAGCAGGATGTCTTGGAGAGGTTGAGGGATTCAACGTACACGATATTTTCAATGCTTAATTCTGTCTTCTTCGAAAGGAGGAATAGATGTGAAGAAACGCAAAGATATATTACAGATGTGGAAACTCCTAAATGTCGAGAATGAATCCCAGATTTGTCTGCCAGATGTCGAACTGACATAAAACTGCAAATTGTAAAGCGAAATTTTGTAAAAATGTTGGAAATTATGGTCATATTCTTCGGTTATCAACTTAGATTAACCTGTCGGTTCCTCCTCTATCAATTAAGATTCTCCATTCATCTATTAAGAATAAGAGACCACTATTTTTGTCCTAAATTTTACCTAATAACCTCAAATATAAACTAAAATCAAAAACTTTTGAACCACTTGGCCTAAAATTATATATTATTAAATCTTTTCGATTGACTTTAAATCCGAGGAGTAAATTACATAAAAAATTTTAGCTAATTTTCGTTCAATTTCTACGATAACCAATTCAACCTGTTTGTTTAGGTTTCCATTCGTCGATTGAAAATTATTCTCCTATTGCGGCATGGCATCGTGTCAAACACGACACAGTTGTAAGGGTTTTTTTCAAACACCAAGAGTTTATCTTTGGAGATATGCTGCACCTGATTATTACCGGGAAATAACATTTAGATTCCGCTTGTAAAATCCGGAATTATTGTTCATCGTGCCGGTACTGCGCTGGAACGGATTGCGTAATGATGGATTTTATGGCAAAGGTCGAAGGAAAGCACACGTGGTGTTTGCGAAATTCAGAAGACTACTTTTTGCCTCGCCGACGCAATCCGATGATGCTTGACAAACTTTTGCGATGTACAAAGCCGACAATTTAATTCTCTCTTTAATCCTCTCTTTTTTAGGAAATAGAATTTTATTCTGGAAGTTATTTAAAAGTGATTGCCGTTCATCAATGTTGGCAAATTAAAATAATAGATTAGTTACTTTTCTTTAAAAAATGAACGGTTTGTTTTCTGTCACATTGAGTTTAATGAAGAAAGAATGACGTAATAATTAAGCCCGAGTACCCTAATGTTAGTTCATATTTACAGTAAGTAGTATTATATATATAT